>JNEM01013273.1:0-28592 GCA_000697335.1 Conidiobolus incongruus B7586
CTTGGACTCATTCCCATCTCTAAAGCCTGCTGCTGGACTTGATACTCTTGCCATGTAATCGGTTCAGTATCGTAGGTGTACCAGTCCTTTTCACTGGTAAATCCATTCTTTTCCAAATCTCCATTATCGTTATTATCAATTTCATCTTCGTCAATTTCTACTAATTTACCATCACCCATGACTTTGCGAGTGTTACCCCAACTGAAATCATCCAAATGCCAGTAACTGTACATTGGGATGAAGACATTGAAGAGTGGCATTCCCAAAAGATAGAAAATCATCCATCCGATATGTTGCCATTGGTGCTTAAGAATGAAAATGAGAGCTTGAAGGATATAAATTGACCCCATAATAATTAACGAAAGGTTGCTAATGTATTGGAATCCAACGCAAGCAGCAATAATAATATAAATTAAGTAGAATAACTCAGCTAGTAAGATAAGGAATCTAAAATGTGTAACGAACCATCAAATCTAAAATCCAAGCAAAAGATCTCATATATATCTTTCCGCATAAATTGTACGAAAATGTTTTGCATGGTTGAGTCCATCAATGTTGTACAATGCGATTACAAAATAACCTTGTACAGAGTAAATGAAAATATTTGGAATAAGATGTGATCTTAAGTTTAATAATAGCGGAAGTTATCTATGCTTGAATAGGATCAATAACAATTTTCCTTCAAAACCAATTCTCACTTGATACTAATATTTTATACATTCATGCGTTTTTGCTTTTTCAATCTATTCACAAACAAATAGAGGTGTATTTAAAATTTTTTGATCAAATACACAAACATGCAGCTATGCAATAATATTATACCACGATCATAATACAATATTTCATAATATTATAGTTAATAGAGAACTATAAATTAGTATTTTTAATACAAAAATTCTTTAAACAATCATACAATATTTGACATGGACTGTACTTTGAAACTCACAATTTAATTCAGGAATACCAGTTTTTCAATGAGAATATTGTCCTTGGCATATCATAAAATTAGAATATTTTTTATTCAAAATTGTATTATAATGATCAATTGATATATTATCCATTTTATTATTCCATTATATCAAAATTTTCAGAACATTTATCAGTAATTATTCATGATAAACTTTTTCCATTAATATAAGGATTTAAAAAATTATTGAACCAAGAATAATATGAATGAGTATTTATATCAGTTAAATTGGCTCAAATACATCGCATTATACCAGAATAAAAATATTTTAATATAGCGAATCATGGTAGTACTTTGGAATCAAATACATTATTCAGTATTAAGAATCTAAAGTGTTATGTTTCAATTTTTCGATTTATTTTGGATATTCATTAAAATAAAGGTTTATCCAAACCCCAATATTTTAATGAATTCTGTTAAACCATTGAATCATTTAAAATATTGAATAAACTATTTTTATTCTAAATTAAATTACCTTAAATTTTATTTTATAAATTGAAAAAAATTCACCAATTAAAATGTATTAATAAGGTGAAAGATTAGAAAAATTAGAATAGATTATAATGAATAATGTATAATATTATTTGAATATAATTGCTTATACCAAGTATATTCCATAAATTGAAAATTGATAATATTTCCATGATTTATGAAGTTGTTTTTATGTCAATATATTAGTAATAAAAAATTAAAATATATCAGTTATGCAATGACATTTGAAAATTCTCAATTGATTGATGTATTATTAATACAATTTAGGATTATCTATTGATCTTCAAAATTCAATCTTTGAATCAATAAATAATAATGTATCAAAATATTATAGCTTAATTAAATAATGATTTACATTGATCAAATATTAGATAGTACATATTGAATAAATTAATTATTTTTTCTACAAAAATCTGTATCAATAAGATAAAGTGTTTGACATTTGGATTATTTCACCAAATTTGATAATCTTGATCTTATCACCAGTTTCAATTGATTGAATTTAAATGGTTGAAATATATTAGTGATTCAGTCCTGTCAACACAATTTAGATGCTTTTTATGCTTATTATATTATGCTTCAAAGTTCCGGAATTTCTGATAAATGGGTAACTATATGGACCAATAAGAGCTCGGTATGATTGTGGTGGAGTTTAATTGGTAATATTGATAGAGATAATGTCTCAGAGTGCTTGCAGAACCAATGCGAAATGAATAAAAACAAATTACACTTATTTAAAACTTTGAAATCTACAATTATGAAGGTTAAATTGATTATTACATCGATCATTGTATAACAAATCTATATCCAATAATATAGAATTTTTCAGACATATTATTCAAACAATCCAACATTTTTATGCTATCAAATCCTTAATTAAATTCCTTAATACCCTATAATAATAGAATGACCAAAATATTATAAGTATCAATACCTTCCAAATGATATTGATATTTCAATCAACATCATTTTAATTCAATTAAATCCAGACTAATCCCAATTGGATTAAATTTATAACGGAAAATTAATTATTACCTTTCCAAAATGAAAACAATATCAAACATTAAATTTCAAACCAATTTAAAGTTTTAAAAATTGATACAATGAAATATTACGTAGTTTCAACTAATTGAAACTGGTAAATTTTGATTTGAAATAGTAATAATCTAAAGTTTTTCAAACTGGTATTAAAGACTATAATATCCTAAATATTTCTATGTTTTTTGTTTTTATTTTTATTATTTAGTTGTTTTTTAGATATTTAATTACTAGAGTCGCTCTCTGGATAATTAAATTGAAATACGTATTAATTAAATTGAAACCCTGCAAGTCCATTGGTTATATCTATTAAATCATTCTTATATCATTAATATATATTGTAATAAGCTTACTTAATTTTTATCAACTATTATCAATTTTTAATTAGATAAAATAAAGAAATGGGATCCGAACAGATCCCTCTACATTTAAGTTTAAATCAATACATTAATAATCATAATCAAAATTTAAAGACGAATGATATTAATCAGCTCTTACTGGATGAGATAGCGTACAGATTAAAACAATTGGAATGTCCGTTCACGTGGATCTCCGAGAACTTGCTGATGTTGGTGGGTAGCGACAATGAGTTGGGGTGTTGGAATATGGAGCTGTTTCAGCAATTTTTGGGTGAAAGAACTCAGAAAAACCCCATGGAGTGGGAGAGTGCGGGAGGCATGTTGAGTTTGAATACGCCGCATCTATTTACACTAGTGGCAAAAGCTTACTTGAGTATGAAAAGATTGGGTACGGATCAAACTATTGTCATAAGGTAACTGATAAAATTTTTTGATATTATAATATTGGATCTAACCAAAAATCTAGTGGGATGTCATCTAGCGGCAAAAGCATGATATATCTTAGAACTCTACAATATCTCGGTGAAATCGCCAAAAATCCGAAAAAGACGAATTTAACCCATCAAAAACTCTTACATTTGCCCACGATCCTGGAGAATTTAACGTATGCGAAGACGCCGAGCAATGTGAATCAGTCACATATGGGATTGTATCAAGAGCTCCAATTCAACCAGAAAGGAAGATTGATCGGATGTAAAACCTTGAATTATTCCTTGAATCACATTCCTCTGTTCCTGGCAGACTGTGGCAACAGTAGCTATGGTAACTTCAATATCTTCTACACTATTTACTATGGATGTTCGACCGATCTAAGAGATCAAATCCTACTACCGCCGATAGATCAAGCCAAGAAGCGGCGGCTTTGCTACAATGCCAAAGTCACAAAAGAAGCACTGCAGTACTACCAGGACCAATTCCTTCAGCTTGCGGAAAGTATGACTTTTTTGGGATTCAATCACGCGACAATGCTGGAAATTTTCAGATTTGTATGTGCCTTGATCTATCTTGGGGATTTGGACTTCATCAACAATGACCTATGTCCGGGGGAAAGTATTATCTTTAGCGATTTGACGGACGACACCATGACGAAAGTGTGTCAACTTCTGGGGATTTCCACTACAAAGATGGAGAAGTTCTTGACAAAGGTCACGAAAAAATGCACGGAAACGGGAGAGAATTTAGAACACATGATGACACCAGCACAATCAAAAGTGTACAGGGATCAATTGGTATCTGCACTATATTCCATCTTAGTTGATTGGATTCTGGAAATGACAAATTCTAGATTATGTAATTTTGACGCAGATCGTTTTATAGCAATCGTTGAACAATTACCTCCATCTAAAATGGAGCCTGGTAATTTCGGGAGTGGAAAACTTTGCAATATTATCAATTACGAACAATTCGTAGTTAACTTTACTAATGAATGGATCACAGAATTCATAACGTACCAAACCATGCTACCCTACAGCAGCGTTAGGGACTTTATGTTACAGGACAATATCCCCATTAGTCAAACTTTGATTGACGCATTCCCCAATGTGATTCCAAAGTTAACAACCAATGATCCCACCAAAAACACATTGGTTAGATGTTTAAACAACTATGCTCAATATTCCCAAGCATTCAGCGACGACGATGGATTTGTAGGTCATTTGAACAGGAACTTAGATAGCAAAGAATGCTTCAATTTCGACCTGAATCACGACAAATTCACCATTCGTCACTATTTCGGCAACGTGCACTACTCAGGTTCTGCACTTGTGGATGAAGCCACATCTCGCATCGACAACGATCTGAGCAACTTATTCGAAATTCCTCTGGCAAGCAACAATCCTTTCCTGAATCCCGATGCCACAGACTCAGAGCCATGCATGAATCCATTCGTTGTAGAGCTGATGAATTTCAAACAGTTTCAGGTGAATCCCAATTCAATTCCTACGAACGATATTGACGAGATGGAAATCAACCACAGAAGAATGAGTTTGAAACCCAAGAAGATGAAGAGTCAGAGAAACACAGCACTGTTTTTGGATTCGTTAAATATGGATTTGGGTTCAAGTCAAAGTAACAGACTGAACGAATTCGACTTCAATTTTAAGGAAATTATCGACACAATTGAAAATACTCAGGTGTACAATGTAGTTTGTATCCGTCCCAACACTGATCACTCCGAAGCCGTGGATCGGGAAGCGATTGAAAGACAGTTGGATGTATTTTGCATTCCGGAAATTATCCAACATTTGCAGTTTGATTTCCCTATATATATGGAGCAAACAGATTTCCTCATGCATTACGAACCCTTATTCCGCCATTTGCAATATAATAACCAGAGCTGGTCGTCCTCTGGCGTGGAAATTCGGTACTACCTAAACCAACTGGGTCTCAAATCCAGTGTAGATTTTGTCCTCGGCAACTCCAAACTATTCATCAAATTTGGAGTGTGGGACAAGTTGGAACTTGAGTTGAGATGGCTCGCGAAGAATGAGCGACTGAGTGAGCATCACGAAATAAGGCATTTCAAGAGTGAAAAAACCCTGTTTACTCCTGATCCTACTACAGAGATCCCATTGAAGGACGAGGTGGACGACAATCGTGAATTTACGCTAAGTCCGTCAACGTCCGCTCCAGATACCTTGAGGGGATCGGAGCCTGCCGAAAAGGATGGCAAAGATATGCTAACGACGAGTCAGCGCAAAGTAGACGCTACACCCAAAGAGCCAATGACATTTGTTCGCAAGTGGTGGGTTCGTTTAACTTGGTTCATGACTTGGTGGATTCCCACATGCTGGCTAGCTCGCGTACTCAAAAAGACTCGCAAGGATCAGCAGATGGCGTGGCGTGAAAAAGTCGCAATCTGCGAATTAATCTTCCTCTCCTGGTGTATAGTTCTCTTCGTGAACATCGGTCTCGGTTTGCTCCTATGTCCCCCCACGAAAGTATGGACAGTTAACGAAGTAAAAACACTCCAAGGCGAAGAAGATTTGGGTGTCTACATGCGCGGTGTAGTTTATGATATTGCCAAATTCGCAAAACGCTGGCACGGTAAGGGATGGCAGCCTCAAGGTGTCGATCCCGAAATCATGTACGAATTTGGAGGTAAAGATATTTCCACGACTTTTCCAATCCCTCTGTTCGTGGGATGTAGTGGTTTGGTTGAGGATCAACAGTTCCAACTTAAGAAGAATCTCACTGACGATAGTGCTGCCGAAATGATTTTTGTACATACATCCGGACCGAGGACTCAATTCTTGGGAACCGATATGGAAGATCCTACCTGGTACTTTACGAAGGTGTTGCCTAAATTAAAATCCATGAAGAAGGGAGAGATCGTTTGGGGGTATCACGATCTTTACGAGATGAGAAATTCTGGCAGTAGACAAGTGGGAATTATCAATGATAAGGTATATGACTTAACTCAATACTTTGAAACTATCAGTCTTCCCGAATATCGCAACAGAAATTCATCGATCAATGCTCACTTTCTTCCCGATGCCATCGAGCAGATGTTTGGCCCTAACTCTAAGCAGCAGGACCCTGAACTCACCAAAATATGGGATTCAAAGATTGGATTGGAAGGTATAGACAGGAAATTGATTATGAACTGTCTCAATAATCAGTTTTACATCGGCAAAGTTGACAAGCGTTATTCCTTCAGATGTCAATTCACCAATTATCTCCTATTGTCATTCTCAGTATTTGTACTTTCTGTCACACTGGTCAAATTCTTAGCAGCTTTACAGCTCACTAGTCGTCGCGAGCCAGGAGAAGGTGACAAATTTGTAATCTGTCAAATTCCGTGTTATACTGAAAATGAAGAATCAATTCGAGCCTCACTGGACTCCATTGCAGAACTCAAATACGATGACCGTCGCAAGCTGATGTTCATCATCACCGATGGTATGGTAATTGGATCGGGATGCGATAAAACCACTCCAGAAATCATTTGCGATGTTTTGGGTATTGAGAAGCCCGATTTCGAAACCAATTGCAAGTACTTTGAAAGCGTTGGTGAGGGCAAGAAACGTCACAATCGCGCAGTAGTCTACTCGGGACGCTATCAATGTGAGGGAAAGAGTGTACCCTACCTCCTCGTCATCAAAGTGGGAAGACCCGACGAACGTTTGAAACCCGGAAATCGAGGCAAACGTGATTCCCAAATTGTGTTGATGCGCTTTTTGAATCGCGTGCATTTCGATACGCCAATGTGGCCCCTCGAAATTGAAATGTACCACCACATCAAAAACATCATTGGTGTCGATCCCAAACTGTATGAGTTCGTACTGATGGTGGATGCGGATACGAGAGTGTTGTCGGATTCGTTAACCAGACTCATTTCGGTGATGAAGAGGGACAATAGAATTGCCGGATTGTGCGGTGAGACGCAATTGGCTAACGAGAACGACAGTTTTACGACGATGATCCAAATTTACGAGTACTATATCAGTCACCACTTGAGTAAGGCTTTCGAATCTCTTTTTGGCACGGTTACTTGTCTCCCCGGATGTTTCTGTATGTATCGTATTAGAAGTGTCAAGAATGTTCCACTATTGATTTCAGATAAGGTAATTAAAGAGTACTCCAGATCCAATGTCGACACACTCCATCTCAAGAATCTATTATGGCTGGGTGAGGATCGTTACTTAACTACCCTAATGATGAAATACTTCCCAAATTACAAATTGAAATTCACACCTGATGCCAAATGCTTGACTGTTGCCCCTCACAAATTCAGAGTGTTGCTATCTCAACGTAGAAGATGGATCAATTCGACTATTCACAATCTATTGGAATTGGTCATGCTTAAGGACATGTGTGGATTCTGTTGCTTCAGTATGAGATTTGTCGTGCTTTTAGATCTTTTGGGTACTCTGATTTTACCAGCTACAGTATTCTACTTAATTTATATTATTATTGCTGCTTGCGTTGGATTCCAATACATTAGCAACCTTTCGTTAATTATTATGGGGTCAATTTATATCCTTCAAGCTCTCATTTTCATTCTTAAGCACCAATGGCAACATATCGGATGGATGATTTTCTATCTTTTGGGAATGCCACTCTTCAATGTCTTCATCCCAATGTACAGTTACTGGCATTTGGATGATTTCAGTTGGGGTAACACTCGCAAAGTCATGGGTGATGGTAAATTAGTAGAAATTGACGAAGATGAAACTGATAATAACGATAATGGAGATTTGGAAAAGAATGGATTTACCAGTGAAAAGGACTGGTACACCTACGATACTGAACCGATTACATGGCAAGAGTATCAAGTCCAGCAGCAGGCTTTAGAGATGGGAATGAGTCCAAGGCAGCTACAGCAACAGCTGGAAGTCCAATCTGTAATGAATTATTATAAATCGGAGGTTAGCCTTGTCAATCCTTATCAATCTGCCACCTCACTGGTAGCCCCACCAGCGCCTGTCCATGGCAATCACGCATCTCAAGTTTATAACATGAATAATCCATCGATGCCGATATTGAGTGGCGATTTATCTCGTCAATTCGCTAGATCTATATCACCACAGGAAACTGCTCCAAGTTACTCAACCACTAATCTTATGAATCGTCCTTTGTATCAAAATATGAGCTTACACAATCTCAACAGTCCTTCCAACTTTGATTATGGCCCACGCAGTACACCAAGTGGTATGAATCTAGCTCATGTGTATTCACAACCTAAAAATCCATCACTTACACATTATGATGAATTCAGCTCAAACATGGTTCCATTAGTAATGTCAGCAACTAATCTTCCATATATGCCAGGATCTGCCACATACCTTCCAAACCAATTTAGTCCAAGTATGAATCGATCACAATCTCATCATCATCTTCCTGAAGGCATCCCAGGTAACTATCCGTACCCCAGTCAATATCCTGGACACCCTCAGCTCCATTCGCGAAAGAGCTCAATTGGAACTGCACAACCTACTGGATTTGATCGCTTCAGATCCATTTCAACCACTCGGAATGGTGGTAAAAAAATGCCTATGAACAAGAAATTAGAATCTAGTAGTGGATTGAACTTAGCCAGATCTAACACCACAGCTGATCCACGACATACATTGGCATCTGCTAGTGTCATCCAGCCCATCAAACTCTCTGGTCTGAAAGCCATGACCACCTCTACGCCGGAAATTACTGATCGTGAAGCTGAAGCTCAAGAAGTAATTGACAGCGTCATGAATGAAGCGGAACAAATCGAAGATCCTACTATCAATGATGATTACGATGGTTAATCCCTCTTTTACCAATGTTTTCAACATACAATTTTGTAC
This sequence comes from Conidiobolus incongruus B7586, assembly GCA_000697335.1. Lineage (NCBI taxonomy): Eukaryota > Fungi > Entomophthoromycota > Entomophthoromycetes > Entomophthorales > Conidiobolaceae > Conidiobolus > Conidiobolus incongruus. The sequence continues at coordinate 9,141 of JNEM01013273.1, forward strand.
AGTTTTTTTATCCTAAATAATTTTTTAAATGAATTAATAATTTTTCATAGTTACATAATATCTCCCCATTATATAATTAAGATTATTAGAAATTGAGAAATTAAAAAAAATAAATAAATAAATAAATTTATCAAACATTGATATTTTATCATTTTTATCTAGTTTTTTATTATTTCATTCTTTTATACAATCAAATGGTAATTAATTTATTAAAATATTGAAAAGTATTAAAATTTGACTAATTTAATATTCAATATTAAGAATTAAATAAAACAAATTATTAAGTTGAATACAGTTCAGTATTAGCTTTGAAATTTTGTTAAAATTCTGAAATTTTTAATTTTAGCAATATTTTACAAATTGTTAAAATTATTTTAAGCTAAGGATAATTTTAAAGTGGCCAATCATAAGGATAATATTAAGTTTTCAATCTCCATATGAAACCAATTACTGAATTTAGAATTTATTAAAATATGGAGTTTAAAAATATTCAATGTATATTGAATTTGTTAAACAATGTAAATATAGATCATATACATCAGTTTTTACTCAACAATATTCAGTATAAATATTTTAATAAAGATATTTTCATTATGAATTTATTTAATATTGTCATGATTAAATATATTGATAAAACATAGTATTTATCTCAATTTTATGTTTTTAGCTTTATTATATAATGTATAATATAATTCAACTGTTAATGTTAGCTATTTCTTCTCATATTTTAATATATAATTCTTACGTTTGTTCATTTAATTAAATTTTATACCTTTGTATAAAATTTATTTATATCATAATAACATAAGTTTCATTGTATAATTATAATATAATTAATATAATTTCTTCATAATTTCAAAATAAAAATATTATTAATAGTTTTAAGAGATTATATTTCCCTAATTTTTCGACCTTCATATAATTTTTTAGATATTTATAATCCAAAGTCATATATTGAATTGATTATGATTTTTAAAATGTAATAATATTTCTTAAGTCAAAATAATAAAATTATAATCATAAGGAGAAATAGTTGTGTAGAGTATAATTTATTTTGCAGACTTTCTATATTGTAATCATTTTCTCATTTATTACTATAATTATTATATCTTGTCTGTACATTTTAATTATATTTATTTTATAAAATATTAACGACTTCCTATGTTTTATCATTCGATAATATAAGTTGAAAGGAAAATTATTATAACTACCATATTATGAAAGACATTAATAATATAATTTGAAATATTTTTTAAGCCGAAAATACTTTGAAAAACTAGTTAAAATAACTAAATTCTTTATTGGAAAAAATTGATTTTTGGCTTATACTGGTTATAACGCGTGAATTAATTTCATTTTATATATAAAATTTTAAAGTTAATATATGATTTTAGTAGCTTTATTAAAATATATTTTTTTATTGTACCACAATACTATATTAAATAATTAAATTTAATATTAATAAAGTTATCAATTAAAATATGAGAATTTTTAAATTTACTTGCTCATTAAATAGTAATTTTGAGCAAAATACTATTAATAAAATTATTAATATTTATTTAATATATTATTAAATTTTTAAATACCTGAAATCTCAGAGTTTTACCAATTTTAAAAAATCTAAATTTTGAAAGAATGAAAATACATAGATTTCAAAAATATAATAATAATAATAATAATTCAATTATATATATTTTTTGCATACAAATATACTTTCTAATTGTACATCTTAAACCATGATATTAATTAATGGATTAACACTAATCTCATGAAAGGTAAATTATATTAAATTATACTTTTTATTTTCTTAATTATGATGGTTAGTTCTATCAAAATAAATGTTATAATTTATAATCGGAGATATACTCTAAGGATTCTTATTAAAATTCAATAATAATTAATTATATTTATATTTTAGAGAACCAACATTATTAATTTGTAAAAGAAATGTCTTAATAAATATCTTTTAATTTTACTTATTAATAGCAATTAATATAAAGCTAAAAATATTCATACTTTTACTGAAAAAAATCTAGTATTATTGCCCTATGCTCTATACTCACCAGATATGGATCTTTATAATTATTTTGTTAAGTTAAAAAATTTAATTTGGGAATGAGGTATAATAACTTTGAATTTTGCACTTTAATATTAAAGGTGCAATTTTGAAGATGAATTCAAAAAACCATGTAACTATAGAAAAGGGTTAAGCAATTAATATAATTATAAATTTATGCCATTGAAAAAGAGAGATATATTATTAAAGTGTAATCACCTTCTCTCCAGCTAATTCTATTTTGCTTAAATCAAAATTAATAATTAACTAAATTAGTTTTTTGATTAGTGTATTTTAAATTATTTGATATTATTCTATATTGATATGAGCTATGTGCAATTTTTTTTAATTTTGAAAAAATTGAAATTGAGAAAATTATAATTAATTTCAATAAATTTGATATTAGAATTTGAATTCCATCTCTATTTGAATAAAAATTCAATTATTAGTGCAGAAATTAAGTAATGGCACAATTTTAAAATTAAAATTAAACAAATAAATTAATAAATAATATATAAAAATTAATGAATAATATAAAATTAATAGCCTCCTTTATTATTAATAACTCTTTTCTATACCTTTGGTAAGCTTCTAATACCTAAAAAACAGTTCTTTTTATTAAGGACTGAAATTTGATGTTTCACAAACCAATTTAATTTGTTTGCAGGAATTTTTTTCCTGCAAGCTGTTTTTTTAATTGTCCAAAACAATTATAATCACATAGATTATAATCAAGTGAATATACTAGATGTGGTAACTCCCTCCAATTTTTTTTATATAAAAAATCTTTTATAGTTTTAGCTTTATGTATTTTGCAATTATCATGTAAAATAATAGGTGTCTTTAATTTATATTGAGAACACCATTTAGAAATTGTTTTATTTAAAAAAGTAATATATAACTTATTATTAATTAATTTTCCTTGAGGTATTAAATAAAAAAGCTATATACCATTATAATCTATTACAACAATTAACATTTGCTTATATTCAAAGTACTTATTCATTGGAATTTATAGAGGGGATTGATTTGGCTTAACCCAACATCTTGTTTTATTTTTAGGTAAAGGATTATATAAAGGAATCCAAGATTCATCAATTATAAGTATTTGCTTGTAAAAACCTTTGTTTTTGGTTATACCTTAATAAGTTTAGTTTAGCTATAGCTACTCTAATTTTCTTTTGGGTTTCTGTTAAATTATAAGGTATCCATTTTGTATTTTTATTAATTAATCCAAGTTTAAACTTAAGTAAATATAACATGCTTGTATAATTAATATTAAATTGCTTTGATAGTTCTCTAGCAGAAATAAAAGGGTATTTCTTAATATATTTTTTTACTCTATTGGTAAGTGAAAGAGTAACAATAGAAATTAGTCTTCTAGATTTTGGTAAATTTTGAATAGTGTCCCTTCCAGCTTTAAAATCACAAATCTAGTGATATATGGTAGTTTTAGATAAAGCACCATCTCTATAAGCTGTTTGCAAGTTTTAGATGATTTTAAAGGGTTTATGGTTAAGTTTTAAAGATACAAAAATAAAAGCCTTTTGATAATCACAATCAGGTTTAAGCATGATTAAATTTAAGTGTAAATTTTAAAATCAAAATATTTTAATAAAAAAAATAATTAACTTTCAAAACATATAATATGTTTGAAAGATCAGAAATTAAAAAATTTGCCATTTTTTAATTTCCATACTAATATTTCTCTCAAAGATAACATAACAAAGAATTCAATCAATATATTTGGATTGAGTGTAAATCATCATATATATTAAAATGATTGAAATTTCCAGAGCTACAATATTAAACCATTTGAAAATTTATTTTGCTATAAAATATTTCTAGAATCAATCAAAATACAATACTAGTCTACTTTAGAAAAAATGCACGATCTCTTCCAAAGAAATTAAAAAAATAAATTAATATTAAATAAAATTGTGGATGAAACAAATTAAAAATATTAAAAACCACTACTTTTTATATCATATATAATTAAATGATTTATAATTTTTTAATTATAAAACAGCTTAAGTATCAAATTCGTGATCTAATAATATTTGATATCTCTCTAAGATTGTGTATTTTCATCTAAATTGGTTTGATTTTCAATTGATTTTGGTTTTTTGAAAAATTGTTAATTTATGCATACTATCCAAAGCTGAATACTGTAGATTTTTTTTTATTCACTTTTCTATTGAAATATCTAGAAAATTGTTTTTAAACTTATATATTGAATGTATTAAAATGAGAAATAGTTACTATATGATTTAATTATAAAATAGGTAAAATGATTAATATCTTATTCTTAATATAATTAGGTATTTTAGGACTGGCTATAAAATTGGCTGGATAAGGTTAAATTTGAATAGGAGATTTATTGAATTGTCATTCTATATTCTAAATACAAAAATAATATTGAAATGAAGTTATTATATTGTAAATATTGGAGAATTAATAAATAATAAATCATTATTGGATATACGGATCGTATTTGATTTGAAATAATTGTGATTTCTTCTATGTCATTCAAATAACCTAGTTCGTTAAGTCATTAAGTTCTTTATATATCGTTACAATAATTAGTTTGTTAAGAGTATCGATCACCAATTATTGGAGGGTTACCTGTGCTGAGATTCCTGAAAGTCAGATTACCATATTCTGAATACAACTTTATCCAACTGTAGTGTTGGTCATTTTGTTATATCTTTACTGAATACTATTATTATAATGGATCCAAGTTCGATCAATTCCCTTTGCTACATTCCTATCCCTGTAAATGTGTCAATTATAAATTGAATTATTGGCTACATACTTGAACTATTTCATATTGAAACAGGAGATAATTTTTTTCTCGCTGATAATTTGAAATTGTTTAATTGCTATTACTGATATATATTGAATAATTTTTTCTATTATAAAATTCATAAAATATAAAAATATTTCAGGATTTTAGAAACTATTGAATAAATTTATAACCGATATATTGTTTTCTTTGATTCCAAATATCATTATCCTTCCATTTCTCATGTATTTAAAATTATTAAACAATTAGGCATTCGACTGTTATTAAAGATTATGTTAATGAGAATATAGAATATTTTCTAATTTAATAAATTAGAATGGTTTTATTATCACAAATTCAAATGTTTAATAGTTAATATGTACTAATATTAATTTATTATACACTCCTTTCTTTAATGCATTAGTTTATATCAGAATTTGAAAACTTAAAATGATAATTATATATATTAAATTGTTTAAAATTGTACAATGGGTTGGGAATATATTATTATTTTCTATTTGATTGTCAATAAATGCAGTGATATTGAAGTGAATAAAATAATAGATCTATGAACTAACGAAGAATAGAAAAAAGATCACTTTTAGGGATTTATTATTATCTTGATCGATAAACTAATTGTTAATATAAGATACCATAGACTGAAATTATGACACAAGTATAATTTTCAAAAATTTTTCATAGTTTGTGATTTGGACCTATTAAATTATTAAAATTTTTAATATTAACACGTCTTGGGAAAGCCGCGTCCGGAATAGTATAAGCAAAAGAGAGAGATCTAGGGATTTCCAGGTAAAGGTTAGGGAGATAGGGGGTTTATTGATTAAAGCCAAATAGCTGGGAGGACCCAGATCTAACTCCTTCTCTGTAGTATAGCTCTGTTTCTGGGTTCTATATATAGTGCATAGAGTAGTAGGTTTCTGGAGTTTTCTGGAGGGTTGTATCATTAGCTGATTAAAGGATAGGGTTGAAGTGGTTGGTCACATGAGGGGGGGAATGACCCTTATATTCAGTTGAAGTAAGCATATTACGTGGGAGGAGAGTCACCTGACTCGTGACAATATGTATAAATTTACATCTTTTGTTAATTCAATATTAATTTTGATTATATATATATTATCGAGTTATGATTATAGAAATTTACACAATAAAAAAATGTTTATTGAATTACTAGATTAAATTGATAAGGTAAAAGTTTAGATTAAGACCAGATTAATTTCGATATGGAGCTTATTATATGGTAAAGGTACCAAATTAAGCAGGCTTAGTAAATAGTGTATCCAAGGCGGCTGCAACATGATATTAAAGCACAGTTTGTTCAGACTTTTCCAAATTTGAAAATCAGTTTCTCTGATCCTCATCGATCTTCAGCTTCATTTGTGATTCCATCTTCATATACTGGTAGCAATTACTCATCTTAAAACTATACAATCATTAATTTGGCAATGTATTTGTTTAGTGACGATAATTTTTATTAATTAAATAGTTCTATTTCGCAACTGGAAACTGATTCAAGTTACTTGACATTGGATCTTTGAATTTATTCTTATCATTAAAACTTAAGTTTCCATAATCGCAAAAAAGTTAATTTTGACTTTGATCCAAGAACTACACCATATGATTTCAATCTACCCCATTTTATTCAAATTCTAAGGGCTCATCATTAACAACTTACCACGAATATAGTCCATACACTGTCCCAACATCAATATTAACTCCTAATGTCCAATAAATTCCAATGTTCGCTACCAATTACCCAACTCAATTCAGTCTAAATATGAGTAGATTGCAATCCCTTATGTGTTTACATTAGAATATCCCAGATAGCTATCCTTAGTTCAGTCGTTACCCTAGCCATCCTCAGTTTTATAAATCAGAGAACTCAACTAGAACTTCACTACTTACGGTATTTTATTCCTTCTGATCAATTTCAACAATTCAGAATGGTGGCAAAGAGATCACAATGAATAAAAATTGAGATTCTAGCAGTGGATTGAATTTAGATCTAACGATACAGATAATCCACAATTTGAATTGACATCTACAGGAGTCATTCAGCTCATCTAATTTTCTGGTCTAACAGTGATAACCACCTCTATACCTGAAACCACTAATCACGAAGCTGAGAGAATCAAAGGTCCTACTATCATCGACGGTGTTGGCCATTAATCCACTTTTCACAACACTTTCAACATATAATTTTGTACAATATCTCATAATCTAACCCAAAAATTTTTTTACAAATAATTCATGATTATATAATATGTCATGAATATAAAATTAATATTATTACCATAGAATCAAAGAAATGGGAAATTTTTTAATTTCTGATTTTTCAAACTTATTAGTTTTAAATAAAAAAACATATACAAAACAAATAAGAAAATAAATAGTTTAGAATTATATATATGATAATTTTTTTGATTAAAAAATTAATTTTATAAAATTAATTGTTTAATTTAATTATGCTTAAATGAAATAATAATCAGTAAAAGTTTTTTATTTTAGTATTAATAAAATTAAACTATAAACCTTTTAAAATTATTTAAAATTTACAAACAACTTTTAAAAATAAAGTATTATTTAAATTAACAATTTATCACTAAGTATATTATTTTAAAGTTAAAAGAAAAATTATTTAAAAATTATTAAAATTTAAAAAATAAATTTTAATTATTACTCTTTAAATTGTTAATAAAGTAAAAAAATATATTAAAAAGCACCTTTTTATTTTAATTAAACAATTATTAAGTTTCTTGAATAATAGTTACATAAGTATTTTATATATGTTAAAGTTTAAATTAAAATTAACTAATAGAAATATAAAATAAATACTTTATAATTTAATTAAAACTTAAAAAAAAGTTAAGGTAATTATTGTTAAATAAAACTTACTAAGGTATAACTTAAAAATAAAGTTTTTATATTAAATTATTATAATTAATGAATTTTAAATCTTTTTATATAATCTTTTATTAAAACATAAATCAAAATGTTAAATTAAGTTAAATTAACCTACTCTATAAATTCTTTTAAATAAATATTATATTAATAGACAAATATTAATTGTTGTAATAAATTATAATAACATATATTATTCTTATTTAATTTATAAATAAAAATTAATTAATAATAAACTTTATATTGTTTTTTTAAATAAAATTATTTTTAATTGGTATTTTTAATATAATTTAAAAAAACCTATTATTTTATATAATAATTATAAAATACATAAAGTTATAAAAAACCTTCTAATTAAAAATAACTAGACAAAACTACTACATCTGATATATTCTTTAGATTATAACTTATGTATTATAATTGTTTTAAATAATTAAAAAATCAGCTTACAAAAAGAAAATCTCTATAGGAAAATTTAATTGGTTTATAAAATATTAAATTTTAGTTTTTAATAATAAGAATTATTTTTTAAATGTTAAAACTTTGTTAAAAGTATAGCATAAAGTTATTAGAAATAAAAGAAACTATTAATTTTATAGTATATATTTATTTTTCATTTTATGTATTAAAATGTTTATTTTTTTTCAATCACAAAAAATTCCCATTATATAAATTACAAAGTAATATTAAAAAATCTTTTTTCACATATTAATTTATATTTAAAAATAAAATTTAATTTGTTACAATATTAAAATATATAGAATTTTATAAACATAAGAAAAAAAGAAAAAAAATATTATTATTATTTTACTGATATGATTTTAAAGTGAAAAAAATATTCAAAATATTATATTATAGAATTTGTATTGTAGAAAATTTACATCAACAGGTATAATTTGGTTGAAATATAAATTTTATTTATTTGCAATATTAAATTCTTAATTCAAATGACTTTAAATCTATCTTAAATATAATTCACACTAGTAAAAGGTAGAATTGCCACTATAATTATGTTAAAATGTGATGCAGTTCCAATAACTGTGTTATCAATGAAAGTTGGACCACCTTGATCCCCAAGGCAAATGTATGTTTCAGGATTGGAGCCATGTAAAAATTATGTCGCTTCCGTCAAAATAAGGCACGGAATCTTTGCAAAGCTCATTGTCTTCAATGGTCATAGGAATTTCCAAGAGCTGTTTCGAATCGGATCTTTGATATATGATATATCCAAATCCCATAGTTATTGGTTTGATGAGAATATAGTTATCATCGGTATTGGCATAGGAATCACCAATTATAATACTATCATTGTTTTGCCTTAAGCGGCACAACTTGTAGAGTTAAGAATATTTGGAGAAACCAAAATACTTCTGCAATGGATTTGTTTCATATTAAGAATGGATACCATGAAAGGGTATCATGGTGAGGAATTTCGACCTATGATACTATGTTTAAAATGATGAGACTCAGTAGTGACAGAAGCAAATACCCTGCCAAAAGGAAAAAGGAAAATGGAAATAAACTTTATTGTTATACAATCAATTATAAATATTTGATTGATCATTTTAGCTTATCAATCAACCAATAGATAATTGATAAATAGAATATTGAAATATCTATCTAATCCAATTAAAAATCCAGAATCCATATTACACAAGATTGTTCCTATTTTATTTTTATTTTGCCTCAAATAAATAATATTTTGAATTAGTTATACATAATTGAAAAATTTATTCTAAAATGAAAAAATAAAATCATATTGTCTCGTTGATTGAAGTCCGGTATTTTATCTATAGTTATTGTGAGATGCTTCATAATTTATTGTCTTATATAGCATTTTGATTAACAATTTCAATGAAAATCATTAATACAATAAGCTATTTGATATTTGTCTGAATCAATATGATGCATATGAAAATAGCTAGATATCATAACTTAATTTCTAACGCCAAAATATATTGCTAATATTAATGTAAAAAATGATTAAGGTATAACTTTAACTGTATTTTAATATTTTATAATATACTCAGGTTTATCACAATTCAATTCGTTTGAACTATAATAAAATGTTATTAATAATTTTTTTACATTGACTCGTTTTTTTCAATTATTATTGCCCTACACTGAGTAAATATATTGACTATAATTTTTTTAAGAATAATATATAGAGATATCAATTGATTTTCATTAATTATTTATTTAATATAAAATATTTCACATTGAAATTTAATATAAATTCATTTAGAATATTTATTAATACCATTATTCAATGTTTTAATGTAGAGTTTATTTCTTCCCGCTTAATGCTTGGAATCAATGTGACCCCTGTTTAAAAGATTAGTTTATGTGATGTGGTGATCTTATTAATTTATAATTCTGATGGAAACTATATATTAAGGTGATTGAGTATAATGAATCAAGAACCAATGTATAATTCTTCAAATAAACAACTGATATTTATTTTAGGATATGAAAAGAGTCTATCTTTTAGAATAATTTGAAAAGATATAAAATTTGATGACAAACTATTGATTTTTTTGCATTATTTATTTCAAAATATTATAAAACATTAAATCAAAAAACATTCTTAACTTTTGATGATATCATCTAGATAGTTTTGGGTTACTAACGTAATACTTATCAAATAAAATATAATTTTGAAAAATTAATATGGAAAATTAAAAAGTTATAGTAAGGTAAATTTCAAAATTAATATACAGAGAATTAAATGATATTTTTTTAAATCCTTATTCAGATTTTATCTTGATTTTTGTAGCGAATATTGATAAACTAATTTTGAAGTTATAATTAATATTATTAATAAATATAAAGTTCAAATTATTGGATAAAATAGAAATAATCTATACTATTTGTATTTTTATAATAATTTATTGAAACTGATAAATTAAGGGTGGAAAACCAAATAATGAGATTATGTTAATAATTCTAAATATAGGTTGATAATACTGTGACTTGGTATTTGATTCATTCATTTTCAATAAAACTTAATACTTCCATAGTATCGAGTTTAATTAAATTGATCAATAATGCCGGAGAAATAGAATTAACACCAAGTTAGAGGTTTGAATTATCACTAAAATCTATGGCACTTTTGGATTGAGGAACTTGATCAGATTTCAATTTTCATTAGATGGTTTTGAATTTGCTTCAATAAGAATGGGAATATTGGTGACATATTTTTATTGTTAGTAATCCAATAACAAGATTAAATTTGAATTCATTAAATACTACAATATTACGAAGCTGTTAATTGGTATATCATTTGGATTCATTCGCTCTATTGTCAGCTGGATATTTTAATTTCAATGATATTGCTGATAAATTGATATTGGGAATATACTGAATATAGATTAAAGGATTATGACCTGATTAGGACTCAAATGATTATATATTAATACTAAATATTTGCGAAAACATCTTATCTATTTTATAAATATTTTATCTATAATACAAAATTAATAAAATTGATAAAATTAATCAAGTGAGAATACGAGTAAATAAATGTTGAAGTATAATTATATTTGCTGAATAATGATTAATTAATGAAACAAGTATTATATACCATACAATTTTTTAAGATTTAAAACAATTCAATATATTATGATTGAAATTTTTGAATTTTCTAAATTAACAAAATGTATTGAATTAAATTTATATGATTGAACGATAAGCATAACTTTTCGAACAATATATATTTCAGATTTTATCTACTTTGAAATTTAATTTTAATATTTGATTAGACCAACATTGATCATTTTGAGAATGCTTAATAAAAAAGAATGTCAATTTCTTAAGCATTAGTACTAATTTGTTATAATCTTTAAAATATATTGAAGAATAATTAACTTTGGGAAATGTTTAGATTAAACTTAGGTATAAATATCATCATGTCTAACTTTGAAGGAATAAAATGTTTTATCAAGATGATATAAATTGATATCAAATTGCAACGATTACAAAAATGAAAACCTTGAGAATTTGACCGCCTCAATCACCTTACAAATTCACAAACTTGAAATATATATATATATATATATATAATTAGACTTCAGGATATTATGTCAATCAATCTATCTTTTAATATATCACTTTCCTAAAAACTTTCTAAAAAACCTAATGATGCCACCAATAATACTTATAGCAATATCAAAATCTCCTTCAATTCGTTCATCAATTTTCAAATCTTTACAAATTTCCTAAGTTCACAATCTTTGAAATTTAAAGTTCTTAGGACTACCATTTCCGGATAGTTTGTAGTCACCACAAAATTTTGTCTACAAGTTGGCAAATAGTGATGGAGGGACAAAGGATTTCATTTAGAGTCACCACCTATCGCATAATGCCAAAGTTTCAACTTAAAACGATTGAGACTAACTAATGAGATTGATAGGTCAGGGAATGATTTGTAGTGGTCGAAGGACAAAAAGGTGAAAGTGAAAATTCCAAAATTTCAGACTAAAACTGAATAGGTATGGGCTTTGTCATTCTACTTCAAGTGCTAGGACTGCATTATGATTCTAAGATTTAAATATTGGTTGTGGAACTTTGGAGATGGCGATATGTTGAATACTTAATATTTGGAGTTTTAATAGATCGTTGAAAGATTTTTTTAAAGATATTATAATAGTGAATATATATTAAATACTGAAAAATTGTGATTAGTATGTCGGATACGAAGCAACAAAAGTACGAGCAGTGGATGCATCAGGCGGTGATGTATCCATTTCCTCTGTTTGCTCACGAGCCTATGGCGTCGCGTCCAGAGTCGCCACTGTTGCCACCATCTCCTGCCCATATGAAGGAGAAGCCAGTTGAATATCAAGATGACTTTTCGAGCCTTTTGCAGCATATCAAATCTCTGAACCTTCAGCAGGAGGATTGGGGGAAATTTGCGAATGAGATGAAGAAATTGAGTCGCCATCCCACTCCTTACCCTTCGCCATTGCCCAACGGTCGTCTGAAGGTGAATGAACTCAAGCTGATGGATGAAGGGTTCGCCGAGGAGTGCAAGCAACCCGGAATTCCTTCGCCAACGAACCCGTTGCATCAAAACTCGATCTTCAGTTTGAGTTCTCTAGACAAGATGGCGCCTACGCCAAATCCTATTCCAGTGATTGTTGCACCGAATGAAGATAAGACTATGAATAAGGAGAGCAGTGAACGTGCCAAAGTCAAGCATAGACCCCCTCCAATCCTAATGTACTCGCAGAATTCAACATTTAGCTCAGTATCGTCGGGAGTGGATGCAAGCGTCACATTCTCGACCCAATCGGAGAGTGGCCATACGTTCGGGTCGCAAGTCTCAACACCTTCGCACATCGAGGACGCGACTACGACGGACGATGAGGGGAATGTGAGCGACGTGAGTGCGGAATTAGACGACATGACTCTAGCAGAAATCCTAACAATGGGCAAGCACAACTCCCAACAATTGCAATCTACCAAAATCCGAAATCTACCCATCGACAATTTGGTAAATTGGCAATCTCCCAATTCTGGACGTTTGAAACACGCCCTGCAACTTGTACCAGGTGCTTCCACTTCTCCTAACCTCAAACCCAATCCCAAGAAATCGCCATATCCCGTATCGCTATCTTCAGAGCTCGAGCGTTTGGAATCAGACCTTGACGAGGATGTCCTCAGTATTGACGAGGACGATGATCGATTTAAAAGGAGATTCACAAGACTGTTTTACGAATTGGAATCGCATCGATGTCAATCCAATGTAGGATACTCTTTTACATCCAAATTGACAACTCTTCTACGTGGAGGTCTGCTCAAACTCGTGCACTTGTTGACGAATCCTAAGGTGACATGCCTCATATTGGCAGTGATTGTAGGGGTTCAGTTTAAGGATTATTGGTTCATTCAATAGTTTATCTTTTGTATTTTTATTGATAGTAAGGTATTATTTTTTTTGAAATAAATTATATAATGAATTTTTTAATAATTTTGGATATAAATTGATAAATATTATTTTATTAAACATATTTTATTTTTTTTATTAGTTAACCAATGTAAATGTGATAAAAAAATTTATAGAAAAAATACTACTAAAATAAAGATGGAGAGCTGGTATATTATAAGTATCATAAAAGCTTTAAAAGCAATGGTCCATAAATTTTTTATTAGATATTGATGGGTTTTGTTCATGAATCATTGTTGAAATTTAAAAAATTGTTAAAATTCTTAAAGGTTTAATACTGACAAATTAGATTTTATATTATTCGTTATTCCATAAATTTGACAAATATCAAATTTTGTTTTAATAATCAAATCAATTTTTTGGGTGTTGCTTGGATTATAATAATAAGATCAAATTTCCAAAGTATTCAATAAATATTTATAATCATTTGAGAGTCAATATATTGTCTCCAATATAAATTATTTCATTTTAACTAGTATTAATATATTTGGAGTTAAACTATATTTTGTTACTATTCAATCTGCGTTAAATCTTATTTTTTATTTTAATTAATTCAATCTAATAAAAATAATAAGGTAACGGATTAGCCTCTTTAACATGTAACAAAATTTCCGCAATATCCGTAATAATTCTAGGTGCCATGATGAAGTGGCCCCAAGCCATTAAGGAAACCCAAATTGCTGCTGAGGAGAGTTCGGCACCGAGGAAACGAGGTGCGAAAATCTTCCATACCATAAGGTGACGACGGTGGAACATGGCCCAGTAAGCGGCACCAAGAATGTTGAGACCAACTACGAAGCTGAGGTTGAGCATGGTACGGCTGAGGTGACTGGGTAGGGTGAAATATAATCTGGATCTCAGCATGGGAGTTTTCCAAAGTGGAATGAGGAAAATAGCGAACCCAGCAAACAAGAAAGGACCCAAAGTGTTGAGAATGATAAGGATGGGGCTGATAAACTCATGGAATTGGAATAATCCTACAGTTCCTACATTCCACATAATGCTACTGGGTGTCATTTGATGACCCGTTGAGAAGTAGGATATATAGAGGACAAGAATTTGGAGCATCAAGTGCAAAAGATCAAGGCTTCTAGATGGAAGACCTCCTGGACGCATTTTCTTGACGATACTCGCCTGCAAAAGGATTAAACTATCCTTAAGAGCATCGAAAATTTCCGCAAGGATAGTCAACTGAATTACAGTACCACTCAGTGCTAAAGAACCCATAGGCTTTTGGAACAAGTTTAAAATGGTGAACACGATAGAAATAAAGTGTAGAATAGGGGCGCCGTAAGCATTGCCAAATCCAAACAAAATCATACTACGTTGCTTAGGATCGTCGATCGAACCAGTGCCAGTTTCAATCATTTGAGCGTCTAACAATGTAGGGCAGTAGAACCAACTGAACAGACCGAAAATACTGATCATACCTGCCATACGTACACTCCATATTTTAACAGTAATGAACCACGACAATTGCACTGCATCTTCGCCGAAGTTTTCCATATATTGATAAACAGTAGTTAGGAGCAGAGCTAAAGGCATGAGGATTTGAGTCCACATAACAACCGCTCCGTAATAATTTTGAGTACGTTTCAAAATGAATTTTAGGAGTTGGGGTAATCCTATGGATAGGACAGCTTGAGCAAATAAAACCAACTTGTGAGCATTGAGACCGTCGGCGTAGAAGGTGGGAACACATTTGGGTAGTTGCTCTTCCCTGCATACGGTACTATAGCCCATGAGACGGTTAATAACGAGGAATGCGAGTCCAAAATATAACAACTGCTTCTTAATATTCTTATCGGTTTGAGAATCGGTTCCATGGTGCCAAAAACCGTGACCAATGGCCAAAATTGTGAATGTTTGCAAAAGTCCCAAAATATTGCTATCTTCATGAATTACAAAACTGTTAGATGAAGGGAAAACTATGAAATAAATGACTAAAGCAACTGTGAACAGAGGAATCCATATCGTGTTTTTGCTAGAGGTATGAGGAATTGTTTCGTCTTGAGATTTTTTCAAGTATTGCACGATATAGCCAACGAAGGATCCGAATACTGCACCAACACCTGCAATTTCCGAAAAGTGCCAGGAGCCAAGATCCAAGTATTTGAAGCCGATGAAACCTGCAACGAGGCCGGAAAAGACGCCAGAGAGGAAGAGAGCACCGATCTGGTAGCCCAACACTCCAGAGTAGGGATTGGTAAGAATTTGGGGTGTAGGTTCTGGATCCTTGACTGGATCAGTCCTCAAAAAAGATTGGAAAATATTTAGAGCAGCAGTTATTCCAAGGATGATCAAACCAGTGTACATTTTACTCAAATTGAACTGAGTCCAAACCTTGCGAATACTGTCCAAAGCGTTGCGATTGAAATCTACCTGAGCAAGGATCTTCTCCAAAGTGGGCTTGCTGGATTTCAAAGCGCGCAATCTTTCAAATTCAACTTCCAATTCCGGTAGGATTTTGGAGGCGATATCAGAATCGTCGTATTGAGAGGCGTACTCCTTGAGGTATTGATAGATTTGAGTATTGACGTTAGCGTAGTTGCGGGAGTTGGGTGTAACCAAAGATGGGATCAAACTGCCCAAACTGTTGAAGGGAATGGGAAGATCCAACAAATAACTGAGGGTCGGTACCAAATCGATTTGTTGGACTTCGTCGTCCTGATTAGCTACGGGATTAGGTAGTGAAGCTTTACTGAAAGCAAACAATCCTGCGGTAGTTTCCCAAGCCGTTTCGCCACCGTGATCTCCCGTGGGAGTCATGCCGTGATCGCCAAATACCAATACGAGGGTATTGTCGTCGATAGCGTCGTAAATACGGCGCAAGAACTTGTCCAACTGAGTCAATTTCTCCTCCATCTTGGGGTGGTCGGGCCCGAATCTGTGGCCACAGTGGTCCACTCCCAACATGTGGCCAATTGTCACCTTGAAGCGATTGGATTGGACCATTGGAATCAAGTGTTCCTCAACGCCATTATCTACAGTATCTAAATCCCACACATCGAAGCTTGGGAATGGATAAGCTTCGTCCAATTTGTCGGTGGGAAACAATGAAGTCCAAGTATCGTCACCAACGAACCCAATACCTCTCTTGGAGCCTCCATGGGTCTTGAGCTGGTGGAGCCAATTGTCTTCGAGGAGTTCGCTGCCGTGAAAATTGTTGGACATATCCATGAAGGTGGGAAGTACACCAGTTGTAAGAGCCTTAAGTCTCTGGAGCGTAGTGGTAGGAGCATCCGCAATAAACTTGGAAATATACGAATTATTGGGATGTTTTTCGATCATTTCACTGACGAAAGGCAAATGATTGTGGTAGTAAGCTTTAGAATCGGGTTGTTCCTTGATAAAATCGTACCTAAGGGCGTCGACCACCAGTAAAACGACCTGATCGTACTTAGGCTGACTATATTCCCACTTTGGAATGACGTTATTGACATTGGACAGCTCGTTCCTTGTTAGCAAGAACCCCTGGTGAAAGAGATAAGCTCCCATATAGTAGAGGGCTGCAAACCATCCCAACAATACTAAGTTACTGAGTTGGTACTTCGTTATCAATTGACGATTTTGTTCACTGGGATCGCGAAGATCAGGAGGATTTTCCATATTTTTCTATTCTTAATATATTTTATATTATTTAGTTATTATTGTAAATATTGTAAAGATATAGGCTGTTGTATTATCATAAAAACTTAATATTGTTATTATTGTATTAATCGATTGATTTGTTTCAATGGATTACCTCAATCTTAATTTATATGATCCATCAAGAGGTGTTAAATTGGTATTGAGGTGAATTGTGGGAATTTTAGTCAATTCATTGTAAGTATTCACTCAGAATAGCAAATTTGGTGAATTATAGTGTTTATTATAGAAGTCATAGTATTTTCTATTAGAAAGTAGGATTAATAATCAACGAGGATAAAAGGTTTAATATTCATTATTTTTATCACTATAATTGTCACGAATTAATTGATTTAATAAAAATCATCAAGCTATGCTAAGATAAGACAGATTGAATATAATTAAAACTTTCAACAGTATTTAATATATATTGTAAAGATTAAATATTTCAATAATTTACCCAAGCTCACTGTGATATCAATGTAAAGTATTGGATAACATATAATACTATTAATCCACTTCTATAATCTCACCTCAATCTAGATTACAATTGATCAACCAATTATCAAATTTCAAAATCCCAAATACATAGAACTCATCATCATCGTTAATCTTTGACAATATCATCTATTCTCAAAACTTTAACATCTAACAAAATTTTTCGAAATTTCAATATGGATAATTCAATATTTTGAGATTATTATCAATAATTTGTTATGATGGTTATTCAATATAACCATGTGATTTATTTGTACAAGATAAATAGAAGATTCTATTTTGGCTATTTTGTACCAATTGTAATGGGATTTTTGAGAAAACGTGATTTTGATATTTTTATTTGGAATCTAGCTATAATATTTAAATAACAGTTACAATACTCCGATTTTAATAATTTTTTCACAAATATTAAGGTTGAATGATAAAATGAATATCAATGTAAGTCTCAATAATTAATTATTGTGAAATGATTTATTTTTTTTTCAAATTATATATATATATATTTTGATATTTATAGTCAAATGATAAAATAATTTTACTAAAATCAATTACATAATCCAAATCCTTTTATAATTATTACCATACAAAGTTTTCAATGAATCTATCATCTTATTCCATTTTAATTAAAATTGGTAATATTGATAGATTTCCGATTATTTTTATTATCAAATTATGCCAAATAACAAAGTGTATTGCCAAAATAAGAATTCTGAATTTTGAATATTTCATTACATTTGAAATATATAAACAAAATAATTTTATTACAATTAATAAGTTATATATTATAAATTATATTAACCAAATCAGCTGGTTTCTCGATATGGTTAAAATCTGTATCACTAGATGCAAAATTTTATATATAAGTAATCTATTTCATTTATTATTAAGACTTTAATTCAAGTCATTTTATTCATTTATTTAGTTTTAAATTTTCAAGATTTAGTTTTTCACAAAATAAAATTTGACTAATTTTAGGATGAATGATTATTGTGAATTGAAAAGTTAACTCAAAAGTTTTGATATTTGATAATGTCCCTAGTTAAGTCGTATACAGTATAAAGGGTGAAATTAAATTTCAAATTATTGCCAATAGAATAAATTTAAATATGTCGAAACAATCATTGAATAAGGGATATTATAAACATATAGCAATATATATAATTCATCAATTTTGTTCTTAAACTTTGATAGAGATTTAACATTTTGAATTAAACTTGACCTATTCTAACATTTAATTGAGGGAATATTTAAAGCAATTAATACTGGTATATTATTGGTGGTTTGGACATTAATATATTTAATAAATTAGTATTTAATATTATAAAAATACTTTTTTATACTGTAGTTAATGACTTTTTTAAAATTGAATTAAAGTTTTTAATATATAATATAAAAAATAATATATAATATATAATCAATACTTTTTTTAGTTATATTTAACTTTTATCTTTTTAACAAATATCTAACATCAAAAAATATTTAAATACTCAAATTTTAATATTTTATAAATCAATTTAATTTATTTGCATATATTTTTTAAATATATTCTTTAATTACCTAAAGCAATTATAATTATATAAATTATAATCTGATGAATTTTTTTACTAAAACAAATTATAA
>JNEM01013274.1:0-31553 GCA_000697335.1 Conidiobolus incongruus B7586
ATATTAACATAGAATTAAAAAAATAGGATATTTTTTAATTTTTGATATTTTAAATATATTTTCAGTTTTAAATAAAAAGATATACAAGAAATGAAGAAAATAAATAGATTTAAGTTATATACATATATATAATATTATTTTTAATTAAAAAATTAACTTTTTAAAATTTATTATATAATTTAATTATATTTAAAATATATAATAGTTATTAATGGCTTTATAATTTAATATTTATTAAATTTAATTATAGTTTTTTTAAAATTATTTCAGGTTTATAGATAGTTATTAATAATAAGATATTATTTAAATTAATTATTTAATATTATATAAATTATATTAAAATAAAAAAAAAATTTTTTAAAAGTTATTAAAATCTTCAAAACTAATTTTAACTATTAATCTTTTAATTATTTATAAAGTTAAAAAATATATTAAAAAATATCTTTTTATATAATTAAAAAATTATCAAAATATTTTAATATTAGTTATTTAAATATTTTATATAAACTAACTTATAAAAATAAGTCATAAAATCAAAAACATTTATATTTTTACTATTAAGTTGATTAATATTTAATAAAATAAAATTAAATTAAATAATTAAAATTATATTTATTAATTAATAATATAAATCATTAAATGATAATATATAGTTATTAATTAATTAAAATATCAACCTTTAAATTTTATCTAAAATAAGTTATAATTTTATAGGTTTTTAATAATAAAAAGAATTAAAACTTAATATATTTATCTTTAGCTTTTCTAATTTCTTTAAGTTTATAGGGTATAAACTTAACTAATTTTTTATATTAAGAAAGGGTAATCTTATTTTATACTTTTTAAATATATTTTTAAAATTAATTTAAATTTTTTGTTAAAAGGAAAACTATAATAATTTTTTTTAATTAATCCTAAAGGTATTTAATTAAATTAAGGTGAAGAAATTAAAGTAGATATTTTATAGCTATTATCTTATCATTTTTAAGCTATTTGGTAGTAAAAGTTATAATATAATTAAAGGTATTATCTTATTAAAAAATAATATTAAATTTGTTTAACCTATATTATTTAATAGTTTTTTAAATTTATTATTTAAAATATTTTAATATATTTTAACATTAACTCTTTTATTAATTTTATAAAGATATCTTACACTTAAAAACAACATATATCCTTAAATAATAATTAACCTACTATTGTACTTTTAGGTAAGATTAACATAATAGTTATAGAGTAATTTAATATTTTTTTTTAAAATATTTAGCTTTTTTATTAAATTTATTAAAATATATTTTTATTTTATTAAATTAGATAATTTAATTTAATTAATTTTCTTTTAATATTAATTTTAACATTTAAACTCTTGTTTAACTTTATATTAGGATTTTTTTAATTAAGGGTGTTTTTACTTAAAGTATAAGTGATATCTATATTAATATAAATTATATATAATAGTATAAATGTTAACTAATATTTTTATGTAATCATATAATTTTTCTTATATATTTATATTAATACTATATTTATCAATATTAATTAACTTATAAATATACTTCTTATTATATTTATTAATTATTTTTATATACTTAATATAAGTGTAGTGGTAGTTAAACTAATATAGTATAGAGGAAAACTTAATATAAAAGTAATATGTGTAGAATATAGTAATATAATATAGCTGTAGTGTGCAAGTGTAAACAAAGTTTAATTAAGATTTAAACTAAGATGAGTCACTGATATATTAAAATTTATATTAGGTAATATTAATATCCTATAATATCAACAAAATATAGTTTCAATTTTAAAAATAGTATAAAAGTAAAAAATAATAAGAATTAAGAGGAAAAAAGAAGAACCTAGTTTATTAAATAATTTAATACTATTTATACAATTAATTTAACTATATAAGTATAAATTAATTATATAATTTATAGTTAATTAGATTATATGAAAGTATATATAAGAATTTAAAGTATTAGTCTTTTAATACTCTTTTAGTAGGTTTTTTAAAAGAGACACACTCTTTAATTTTTTACAAATAGGTATGATAAGCTAAAATATTCTTAATATTTTCTAGAGGTTCTTATATAGCTTCTTTAATAGGATAACCTATCTATTTTATATAAAAATAAAGTTTATTCCTAATAAATTTAAACTTAATTATGTAACTAATATAGTATTCTTCTTCTCTATCTTAATTAATAATTAAATCTAGTTTTAGGGTTTTTAATCAATTAGGAAAAGTGTTAAAATCTTTAAAGTATGGTTTAATTTTAGATATGTGAAAGGTAAAGTTGATCTTCAAAGTTGGAAGTAATTCCAAGGTAATATTTTTAAAATTTGAATCAATAAATTAAATTTTATAGGGATTATAATATAATAGTAAGTATTTAGGATTTAAGCTAGATTTAAGTAGGGTAGGTTTAAAAGCAAATTGTTCTAAGTATACAAACATACTAATTTTATATTTAAAAGGGTTTCTAGATAACTTTAAGTATTGTTGTTCTATAATCCTTTAATTTTTTTCTAAGTTAAATTTAACAAGGGAATTAATATGTTTGATATTAGATTTAAATTCAACAATGTTTAAAGGTAAGTTAATTTAAAGTTTTAGAGTAATTATTAAATTAGGATGTTTGTTATAATTAATAAAATAAAAGCTAAAACCTGTTGATTTATTAATAAAGGTGTTGAATAAATATTAGAGTTGGTAGATATAAACATCTTAATTTAACTAATTAGTGTTAATATAGGCTCTAATCATTTATTTTAAGGTTTTAATAGTTTTTTCAACAAGTTTATTAGTTTAGTGATGATTAATAGTAAACATAGCTAGGTTAATCTTAAAAGAAAAAGATAGTGACTTCTAGAATTAAAAGTTAAATTGTGTATCTTTATCAAATACAATAGTTTTTAGAATTCTATGGTGGGTAAAAATATTAAAGAATAACAATTATGTAACATCTTTAGCTATAGAAGTTTTGAAACAAAGAATAAAATAAACATATTTGGAAAATGAATCAATTACAATTAGTAAGTTATTATAACTATTTATTGATTTAGGGATTTCTATGAAATCAAGCTAGATTTGTTATTAAGTTTTATTAGGGACTTATAAAGGAATAAGTTTACCATATTTTAATTGAGTATTAAATTTAATTCTTTAACATATATTACAGGTATTAATGTATTTCTAAACTGATTTAATTAGGGAAGGTTAGTAATACTTTATTTTAATTCTCTCAGTAGTTTTTAACTAGTTTTAATGTTTTCTAACAGGTAAGTTATAGCATTCATTAAATATTGTTTGTTAAATCTTGGGAATGTTAGGAATATATAAACAATTATTATAATATATTAAGTTATTGATAATTTTAAATCTTTTAACATATTTTAGTTAGTTTTCTAATGGTTTAAAGAGTTCTTCTTTAACTAAAATAAAGAAATTATTATTTAGTAGTGTTTCTTAAAGTAGTTTAATAAATTCTTTATTTCCTTTATTAATAATCATTAAGTTAATATTTGCTGGATTTTTACAATTAGAATAAAAAAGTAGGTATGTAAAATTTTTTAACAAAGTATCTACAATATAATTTTATTAACCTAAAAGATATTAAATAAAGAAAAGGTAAGATTAGATAGTTTTAATCTATTTAACTTATCTTCTTGATAAATACTTCTGAGTATTTAAGTAGATAAGTGATTTATAATTTATAAATGTTAAAAAAAAATTGTAGGATAAGAAATGTAAGTGATTTTTAATTATTTCTACTAAAGTAAAGAGTCTTTATTTATAAACTAGGTATTTTAATTCAGCTAGTTTTATTTTTCTTAACTAGAATATTATTAATTTTAAAGTAATATTTATAGGGTTAAATTTAACTTGTTCTCTTTTATTTATTATTTTATCTTATAGTTATAAGGTAAAATATAAATTAAATTTAAACTAGGTTAATTATCTACTAGTTACAAAAAAATTAAAGTTAGTAAAAATAATAGTAGGTAGTTTTAGATTAAAGATAGATAAAGCAAAAGTATTAGTAATATAGAAAATCAAAGCATTTATACAAAAAGTGTATAGTGGGGTTTATTTAAAAGGAGAGTTTTTCCTTAAAAGATTAGTAAAAAAAGTAACAAGTTCAACAAAAGAATCAATGAAATTTTTAAAGTAATTTAATAATTTAAGTATAAACATAAATTAATCTTTGTTTATAAATATAATAAAAGCTTTAACACTATTAAGTTTAGTTAGATTAATATTAATTCCTTAAAAGGAAACAATATAACTATAGAAAAAGATAGAAGAGGTACCAAAGATACATTTTAATAGTTTTAAAGGTAATTTATGTTTTTGAATAATTTGTAGGATTTAATTAACATGTTAAATATATTCTTCTTTAGTTTTTAAATAGATTAGGATATTATTAAAGTAGGTAATAACAAAGTTATTAAAAACAAGGTTGAAAAAGGAATTGATAAATTAAGTAAAAGTTATAAGGGTATTACACAATCTAAAGTTTATGATAATAAATTCATAGTAGCTTAAAAAAGTATTGAAAATAGTTAAAGGGATAGAATTTTCTTCAACTTTAATATTGTAATATCTATTCTTAACATCTAGTTTGGTAAATATAGTTGATTTGAGTAATTTATCTTTAATATTATATAAGTTTAGTAATAAAATTTTATCCTTAATAGTTTTAGAGTTTAAAACATAGTTATCAATGTATAATCTTTAACCACCATCAACCTTTTTTACAAAGAAGATTAAAGATTTTTATAATAAGGAAGAAGGTTTAATGTGCCTATTTTTAAATAGTTTTTAAATTTCTTCTTTTAAAGTTTAATATTGTTTAAGAGATAAATGGTAAGTAAACTTTAAGTATAGTTGTGTACCAGGGAGTAATTTAATTTTATGCTTAATATTATGTTTAGGAGGTAATTTATCTATAAATTCAAAAACATTAGCAAATTAACTTATTGTATTATATAAGAAGTGGTTATTAGGTATAACTTTATTAAAATCAACAGATAAAATACTAATAGATAAATAATAAACTAATATATATCTTTATAAATTATTAAAGTTTTTAATTAGTTTTTTACATTGGTTTTTGCTTATAATAATAGAATTATTTGCTACAATTATAGAGTTAGTGTTAGGTAAAGTATTTAATAATTTTATAATAGGGTAATATAGATTTTTTGAGATTAATTCTACTAATTTGTTTTAGAAAGTAAAAGAAATAGATTTGTAACCTTTTAAAGTAATATTCATAGATATAAAACTGTGATATTCAAACTAATTTTAACCTAGTATAAAATTATAACTAATGTTATTAATTAAAAATTTAATATGTTGGGAGTAGTTAAGAGGTAATAATAAGTATTTAAATATAATACCAGATGTTTATTCTATTAAATTATTAGCATATTTAATTATCAAGTTACTTTTTTAAATAGGTAAAAATAACTTTACAATAATAAAAAAAAAGATAATACAACTAGAATAACTAGAATTAATTAAAACACTAACAAGTATATTTATAAAAGAACTAATTAACACAAATAATAGGGTGATAATTAAAGGTAAAGAATTACAAAGTAGATTAGTTACTAGAATATTTCTAGTTTTTAATGGTTTAATTAGTTAGATTTCTCTAGTATAAATAGTTTGATTTGTAGAATCAATAGTCTATTAGAACTTTTGTGGATTAGATTAGAATCTGCTAACTAATTATAAAAAGGGTGATTCTAAAGTTATATTAATATTATTCAAGTTTGATTTATGGTTAATAGATTAAGATTGTTAAAAATTAAACAGATGTTGCTTTTTTAAAAGGTATTTGTTAACTCTATAGTTAACTTAAGTTTTTTAGCAGTAATAACAACCTTTGTTTATTTTTAAATAAACTTTAGTTTCTTCACTAAAAGTTTTCTCATAAAGCTTTAAAGTAGAAACATTTATCATTTAAAACTTAGGTAGGTTAGAGTAAAGTTTAAAAGATTAATTTTTAGGGTGGGAAGATTTAGTTATAAAGTAAAAGATATTATTGATTATAATTGTTATATCACAAATGTTAGAAAAAAACATATTATCAAAGTGTTCTTTATTAACTAACTAGAGCTTTATTTAAAAGTTAAAGTATTATAATAGTTTGTAGATTTATTCTTCTTTAGTGATATTTAATATATTTAAACATATCTTATTAAATTTCTCAATTAATTATCTTGTAAAAGTTTTTTATTTAAGTTAAGAAAGCTTTTCTCTTGTTAATTAAACTTAATCTTTTAGGTAATACCTCTTTTTAAAAGCTTTTTCCAATTGTTTAAAAGTTTATATTTTTATAGTAAGCTATCCTCTTGAAGATTTTTTAGGATTAAACTTGTAATAAGTTAACTACCAAGTATAAACAAATTTTTCCAAAAAAGAAGTAGCTAATTTAAAGATATTCTTTAAATCTTCTTCTAAAATTAAATTAAGATAATTCTTTATATTTTTAAGGTAGTTTTCAAGCTTGTAGAGGTTTTTAAACTATCATAAGTAGTTAATTTGTTTTTAAAAACACTAAGGAGATAGTTTAATACATTAACTATAATAAAGTAGCTAGTTTATTAGATTTAAGCTCTTTGAAACATGTTTTTTTCAATCAAAAGTTGTTTAATATAAACTTTTTAAAGGGTAGTAAACTCTTAAAGATTAAAATTTTAGATTTACTTAGTAATTAAACTATTATTATCATTAAAATAATATAAGGGTATTATTTTTTTAGTGGTATTATAGTATATAGTATTAAATTTGAATAAAATAAATTATAGATAAAATTTAAAATAGTAATAAATAAGTTAGATACAAGTAGTTAATAATTTCTAATAGGTTTTAAGTAGTTTTCTCACTGCTATTATATAAGTATAATAGTAGTTAAACTAATATAGTATAGAGGAAAACTTAATATAAAAGTAGTGTGTGTAGAATGTGGTAATATAATATAGCTATAGCATACAAGTATAAACAAAGTTTAATTAAGCTTCAAACTAGGATGAGTCACTGATATATTAAGATTTATATTAGGTAGTGCCAATATCCTACAATATTAACAGAATATAGTTTCAATTTTAGAAATAATATAAAAGTAAAAAATAGTAAGAATTTAGAGAAAAAGAGGAACCTAGTTTATTAGATAATTTAATACTATTTATACAAACAATTTAACTATATAAGTATAAATTAATTATATAATTTATAGTTAATTGGATTATATGAAAGTGTATATAAGAATTTAGAGAACTAGTCTCTTAACACTTAAGTTTAAGTTTAAATGTGTTTTTAATATTATTCTTAATAATTTTAAATATAGTAAACTAATTAACATTAGTAATTAAAGTAATATTATAAGTTAATTTATCTTCTCTATAAATTTAATTAAAATATAAATGAATTTTTTCTAAACAGGCATTTAAATATAATAATATTAATAAAAAAATTTAAAATATCTATAAAATATTATATAAAATAATAACAAAAAAAGATATGGTTATATATTATTAAATATATCCCTTTATCTTAAAAACTTATAAATTTATAGCTTAATTAAATATTACAAGTTAATATTTTTGTTAATAATTTATTAAATATATTTATATATATTTATTTATTATCAAATAATATATTTTAATTATATATTATAGTATAAAATAATCTAATATATATAATTGTTTTATTTATTAATTAAATATATATATTTTTAATTTTATAACTCAATTTTATAAGTTAGTATATGCTAAAGTTTAAAATTAATTATTGAAAATATCAAAAAAAATAGATTATAATTTGAATAAATCTGAAAAAAATTAAAAAACTATCATTAAATAAAACTTATTAAGTTATATTTAAAAACTAAAGTTTTTATAATAAATTATTATAATTGATAAATTATAAATCTTTTTATATAATCATTTATTAAAATATAAATTAAAGTATTAGATTAAGTAAAATCAACTATTTTTATAAATTCCTTTAAAATAATATTTTATTAATAAATAAATATTAATTATACAATTAAGTCATAATAATATATACTATTCTTATTTAGTTTTTAAAAGAAAATTAATTGATAAAGTACTTGATATTACTTTTTTAAATAAAATTATTTCTAATTAGTATTTAAATATAATATAAGAAATTTTATTATTTTGTATAAAATTTGTAAAATTCATAAATTTAAAATTATAAAATATATTCTCATTAAAAATTACTAAAAAAAGCTACCATATTTAATATATTTTTTATATTTTTATTTATGTGATTTTAATTGTTTTAGGTAATTAAAAAACTACTAACTATAAGAATGAAATTTTTTGCAATAAAATTTAGTTAATTTATAAACATTAAATTTTAGTCTATAATAAAGAAACTATTAAGTGTTAGATCTTTATCAAAAATATAGTAAAATTTATTAGAAATAAAGGAAATTATTTATTTTTTATTTTATATTTATGTTTTTCAATTGAAAAAATTCCCATTACTTAAGTTACAAAATAATACATAAATTTGTCCTATAAAATTAAAGATTGAATTATAATATTTTAATAAAATTCTATTTTTAATATTTCAAATTAGATTCATAAATTGCAAATCATGATAGTTTACAGAGAAATAAAGTGATAATATTAAAATGTATATGATTAAAACGTAGTGATTTATATATTATATTATGTTACTTTTACAAATTAATATATTCTGGATTTTAAATTTCACTATAATTAAAAATAATTTAATATTCAAATTAACACCTGATTAATTGTGTAGAATTTGATTTCAATTATGAATAAGTCAATATACAAGGATTTGTAATAATTTTTAATATTGAAATTTTAATTATTTTTATCTAATATTAAATTTAACTGATATATGTAAAGTTACTTGATATCATTTGTTATTTTTTATATTTATATTTAATTTAGTCATTAGTTTATTTAACCTAAAATTTTCTAATTCCCTTAAATATGAATATGCTCAATAAAAACTTAAAGTAATTAGAAAATATTTAATTCTTGAAATTCAATTGGTTTCCTCTAAAAATAACGAACTATATTCAATTTTTTTGAAAATAAATCAATTATTTGTGTAAAATGTTACATGTAAATTTAAAAATATAAATTGGGTTATAATCCTTTCTGATTCACAATATTAGGAAAATATTTTACATTTTTATTCTAAATGTAAAGTATCACTCAGAATCAAATAATAATAATGTTGTTTCCTAGATGGTAACCTGCCTGACCAACTTCATCTTGTCATCTATTACCTGAAGAAGATATAACCACGGAATCCCCGTCAAGCCACTTTAAGGACTTTTTTTTCAAGACTTAATACATTTCTTCACACTACTTACAACTCACGAATGGTCTATAAAACTGCCATTGTAGAAAAACGCTTTCATCATCCTCTCTGGTCTTCTGTGAAACCCACTAAACTCTTACCAAACCCTAATACAGCACTTTAACCCAAATCGCAAACAAACTATGAGCAAATCTTTCCCTTCCCTATTAATAACGTTTTACTTGCAATCGGTAGAATCACAATAATAATAAATTAATTTTTTTTACAAGTTACTTGATATAATGAGTAGTGATTATGAATGATAGTAAGTAGTTTCAAAATAAGTAATAGTTGATAAGAATAATATCAAATTCTAAGAAATATTAATGATTAACAATAATGAGAAGATAACAATGTAATTTAAATAAGGAAAAGAGGAACCAATAAGGTATTCAAAATAACATATAAATTTATACAATTAAATTTGCATAAATAAAGAATTTTGATATTAATTTATAATTGATTACTACATATTTAATACAAAATGCAAGTTATATGCGATCTGAACTCAAAAAATTTAGTGATTGAAGAATTATTTGGCAATAAATATACTAGATTAATTGCAAAATATAGAAGTTTGAGTTATTCTTTAACATTGATAATAAAGGTGATTAAAATTTATTTATAATAATCTTTTGAACAACTTTTATAGCTATAAGATTGAATGAATAATGTACCCGTTTAATTTTAACAAAATACAATTTGATGTGATTGGACTAAATTTAACTTTGAGTTGGAAGGTTAATTATCTACCTTGGTTCAATACACATATATTCTTCGCTGAAAATATATAATATAAAATTAAATGATTTCGCTAATTTGATTCTTTGAATTAATAATTGGATAATATATGTCTTTGATGAGCAAATTATATTATACTTAATAATATTCATTGATTAATACAAGTGCATTTAATTCAATATAATGTTTTAGTTCTATTTTAAATTTCATTTTATATTCTTTTTCAAATCAAAAAATGCAATTTAAAAAATTATTTCTAAGAGGTATCCTATTGGTATAATATCAAATATATATAAGAATTAATAAATTTAAACCAATTGAAATATTCAAATGATCAGAATGAACAAACTAAAGAAATAAAATATCAAAGAATATGGCTTTTGTTTACATTGAAAATTATAATTCAAGTATTATCCATTTATTATTAATAATTTAGTAAATTCCTAAAAATTATTTTTAATTAGTAATAAAATAGTTTATATTAAAATTTTCTTAATAAATTATAAAATATGTATTTCCAATAATAATATAATACATTCGAAATAAAATTCTGATATTCTGAAAGAATAAATGTAATAAGTATATATATGATTGAAGAAAATAAGGAAACAAAATTGAAATAGTATATAAACCTGTAATCTGTTTGATGTTATTAATAGATTATATATTAAATACAAATTAGTAAATAATTAAATTATTATAAATCAAATATCAAGCGTATGATAACAAAAATCTTTGACTTAATAAATTCATCAAATTTTCCCGAAATTTACATTAATAAAAAAAGTAATTTCAAAGTTTAATACCTCTTCTGTTATTAATTTCTATAGTAATAAATTATATAGACTTATTAAACATAGTTAAATAATAATAAAAATTTAAGTTATTTGGGTATTTTTGCTAGAATCTTAATGAAAATAAGCTCAATGTTAATATTAAAATAATATAAATTTTGATTAACATTTTATTATTAATAAAATCTTTAATATATCAATTCAAAATATTTTAATAATGAAAACCATAATATATTTTGGTGATATTATTTAAGGCTATTCACACTTCTCAAGAGTGATCAGTTGTTTTTGAGAGAATAGGTATTGCAAAGCAATTAAGATAAAAAATTAATTAAACTGATATTCTTTTGAATAATCCTAATAAACCACTAAATCAGGTGACTCAATTTATTACTTTATTCCATCATGTTTTCATATAATTAGATTAATTTGAATGGAATGATTTCGGAATGGTAATATTTTTGCGAATTATATGATAGTTTAGAATCAATGATTGATTAAAACGTTCTATTTTTAATATATTCAGCATCCTTTTTAAAACTTGGAATTAAACAGATAATATTATTAATCATGTATTAAATTCATATGATACTGTTGTGGATTGTCAATATGCATTCCACAAAGATTTATAATTTACGGTTAATATAAAAAATTTCTTTAATTTTTTCATTTTAATATAATATGATTAAATTTACTATTTTGTCAATTATAAAACTAAGAGTCTATAAAGTTTAAAAATTTGGATAAATAGCTATTTTAATTTAATAAATGAAAGTTTTTATGAAAAAATTAATTTCTTAATAAATAAAAATAATTATAATTCAAGATTAATTTTAAATTAACAATTTTACTATTTTTTTCTATTTTAAATAAGTGTGATAATTTTCAATTTTTCTCATAAAATAATTAAAAAATTAATTAAGGATTTGAATGACGGTACAGATTAATAAAATATATGCCTGATACCTTGTCGCTTTAGAATAATATCATAATAGCCTTCAAACGTGTGATCTAAGTCAATTAACCGTATACTCTTTTTGACAATGTAGGCGAAACGGTTCATCTTATTCTACTAGTATTTATACTGCGCATCCCGCACATAATTTATTAATCAATTTATTTATTTATTATTTATTTATTTAAAATACAATTACAATTATGAAATTTAATACTGTTGCATCAGTCATTATTTCTCTCTGCTTGGCTGGATCTGCCGCCGCTAGAATCCAAGTTGATCCCATTGTCCCTGTTTTGAGTCATCAAGAATTTGCTATTGTTGATACCGCCTCTGACAGATCTAGCGATGACAGTTTCGTTTCTCTTCCAGGTGTTGAAATTGCCAAATTATTCGTCGCCAAGAAATTTGGATACACTGATGGCAAAGATTTTGTTGTCAAGAACTCTTATACTTCAGACAATGGTGTCACTCATACCTACCTCAAGCAAATTTACAAGGGTAAAGAAATTGTTAATGGTGATATGAATGTCAACGTTGACAAAAATGGCAAAGTTATCTCTTATGGTAACTCTTTCCACAACAGCAAGGACGCTCCTACTGACAATCTTTTACCTGACAATTTCGGTAACTCCGTCGATGCTGTCGATGCTCTCTTCAAGCACATTAAGGTTGACCTCGGAGTTGAAAAGAGTAAAATTGTAGTCAAGGAAGGTCGCTCTGCCACTGAGCCAGCTCTCTTGACCAACATCCCCAAAGTTCCTAAGGGTGTCAAAGCCGTTCAAAAGTACATTCAAACTTCTACTGGTGAATTGGCCCCCGTTTGGGATTTGGAAGCCGATTTGGATGAAAATTGGTTTAATGCTTTTGTCACTGCTAGCAACAAGGTTGTTGGTCTCCATGATTGGGTCCATGAAGCTGGTTACAATGTATATCCAATTGGTGTCAATGATCCCGAAGATGGTTCCCGTAAATTAGTTACCCAGCAAGGAAGCTCCACTGCTTCTCCTCTTGGATGGCACGATCAAGGTAACGGTCAAAAGTTTACCAGCTCCACTGGTAACAATGTCATCGCCTTTGACAATCGTAAGCTCAACAGTGACTGGACTAAAGCACCCAGAGCTGAAGGTGGTCCTAATTTGAACTTTAACTTCCCTATTGATTTGACCAAAGCTCCCGGTGAATACATTAACGCTTCTGTTTCTCAACTTTTCTACACCAACAATATGATCCACGATATCTACTATGCTCATGGTTTCAATGAAGTTGCTGGTAACTTCCAACAAAACAACTTTGGTAAAGGTGGTTTAGGTGGTGACCCTGTCCGTGCTCAAGCTCAAGATGGTGCTGGTACTAACAATGCTAACTTTGCCACTCCTCCTGATGGTCAACAACCTCGTATGAGAATGTACACTTGGACCACTACCACTCCCAACCGTGATGGTGATTTAGATAATGGTATCATCATCCACGAATACTCTCACGGTTTGTCAAACCGCTTGACTGGTGGTCCTTCCAATGTTAACTGTTTGAACACTCTTCAAGCTGGTGGTATGGGTGAAGGTTGGGGTGATGCTATTGGCTACGTATTCCGCACCCGCAAAGAACATACCCGTAACACCGATTTCGGTACTGGTAACTATGTTAACAGAGGCAAGACCATTCGTGCTTATCCCTACTCTACTAAGACTTCCGTCAATCCCCAAACTTACGCCTCCATTAATGGCCTTACTGGTGTCCACGCTGTTGGTGCCGTCTGGGCTTCCATCTTATACGAGGTCTACTGGAACTTGATTGACAAATTGGGCTTCAGCGAAGATCTTCTCTCTGGAAAGCATGATCATGGTAACACTCTCTTCCTCCGTCTCCTCATCGACGGTATGAAGCTCCAACCCTGTTCTCCCACTATCCTTCAAGCTCGTGATGCTATCATCCTCGCAGAAAAGCAACTCACCGGCGAAAAGAACAAGTGTGAAATCTGGAGAGGTTTCGCCAAGCGTGGTCTCGGTACCGATGCCTCCTTCTCCGGTAACAGAGCTAACAATGGTAACAAAGTTCCTCAAGGTTGTTAATTTTCTGATCTTATTTATTTTATTAATTTTAAGTAAATTAAACATATTTAACTGTATTATTGATATTATATAGTATATTAGTTTTAAATATTATTATTATTTGTTACAATTTCTAAATAATATCAAAATTATTGAATATTTTATTATTGTTTTAGATTTTAAATTTTATAAATAGAATTCAAAGTTTAATATAAAAACTTTTAATCATTTTTAGTAGTTTATAATACAGTAATATATAAAAATAATTTTGTTGGTTGTAACGGAATTATAAAAATTGGCAAGTAATTATTTTATCAATGTCAAAAATTATTACTATTATCGATATGAATATTATGAATTTTATTATATTTTTTTGATAATTTACCATAATTAAGCGAAAAGACTAATACAGAATAATACTAGTATACTAATGAAAAAATAATCAATAATATTAAGGTTTATATATAGTAATTCAATCAATAAAACTTGTTATTCCATTATTGATCTTAATCCTGAATAATACTTTAAAACTGTTCAGTATATTTATATTTAAGAGATATAATATCAACTGGAGAGAAAAATAAATACATAAAAATTTTTAATAATTATTATTGAAATTTAGGTTATTGAATTATAATACAATTAATTAAAATCTATATATATATATTTTCTGAACTCAGACTATATGTTTTTTAGGTTAATTAATAAGCAAACATTTAATGATTTTAAATAAATTAATATCTAGTCTTAATATTGGTAATTTATTATATATAATGATATTTTCACTATCAATTATATATTTGTGGGTTTATATTAATTTTAATCAAAGTGTATAAAATCGCGTTATTAAAATTTAAAATTAAATCAAGGATATTTAATAACCAAATTGGAGTTTCTTTATTAGATGATATAACAGACAAAATATAAATTGTTTCAATAATTATATACTGATATATATTTAAGCCTAACAAATCATTGATTTCAATATTATATATTTTGTTGTAATTTATTATGTAGGTTAAATATATTAAATTCAAATATTTATATGAATAATACGGTTTCTCTGAGTTGATATAATTTAATAAATATTTTCCTAATTATATTTTATGCTATTTATAATTGAATATATATATAATATTAATAGTCATTAAAATATAAGATCTTATTTTTTTTTGATGTGTGGGTAAAATACTTATAGATAAAAAATATATTATGAACACCATTATTTTAAAAGGTTGATAATAACTATAGTAAGAGTTATTTATTATAATCAATTTAATGAAAGGTTTTTTATTAATATATTTTCATCAAATTTTCTATAATAATAAGTATTAGTGTGTCTTTTATATTGAATATATATATGAAAATATTATTATTTAAAACTATAATGTTAATATTATACCTTGGTATTAAAAAATTATTTTAATAATATCCATTTTAAAAATCAACAAAATTTGTGATTTGTAAATTGAGATAAAAATTAATAATTGTACATTAAATATAATCGTAATTTGAAAATAAAAAATTGTATAAAGATTCCACAAAAATATTAATGTAATACGTGAACTGTATGAAATGTTTGTTGAGTCAATTGAATTATATTATTATGATGAAAAAAACCTATATTATATTATGATAAAACGGTCCACTTTAAGTTAATTTTTTTTGAAATATATTGTGGTTTAACTGATTGCTAGTAGAATGTCAATAATAGATAAGGAAGCGGCTCGTTTTTGACCTGTTTTATAGTTTAAGTTAGGGTGTTTTATTGGGATTTGTTAAGGATTTAATGGGCTTCACAGAAGACCGGAGGTGATGATAATGTGTCTTTTATAGACCAATTATCGGCTGTAGGTAGTGTAAAGGAGTGTATTAGGTTGCTAGAAGAATGAGACCTTGGAGTGGTGTGACAGGTCTTTTGGGGTTAAGACTCCATAAGGTAATAAATCGCGAGTTGAAGTTGATCAGGCAGGATATCATTTATGTAACCACAATATATATAATAATTATATATATTTTTAAATTCAAAATTTTCAAAATAAGATTTGTTGTATTAAAACCAAATTCATAAATAAAAAAATAATTAAATAACAATATTAATTACACCATCATCAAGGTTACGAATAAATTAATATAGAGCTTTAAACAAAGAAATTTAATGTTTGTATAATAAAAAGATGAATATACTTTCTGTTTATTATTTGAATGTAATTATTGCATTTTATTTAATAATATATAAGTAATTTGATTGATAATTTTAATCTCATCAATATTACAAATAATGAAAATATATATTTTACAATATTCTAAATTAAATAAATTTAAATATTAAACATAATATTCTTAAAAGCGATTTGGTTGTTTATAGAATTGGAATTGAATCTATATCATTACTTTCATTTGAAAAATGTTTTAAAAATATGTTTTTTAATATTCAGCGTAAATATCCTGTCGACATTGTAATTATCTTACATATTTCTATTTGATAAATGAAATGTACTCTCAGAAGCACTGAAATGTATGTAATCTGTAATATTTTCTCAGTGGAAGATAAATATAGTTAATCAAGGGTTATGATATAATTAATGATTGGAGAATTAATAGCTATTTTAAAAAATGATTTGAAATTCAAGAGTTGAAATTTATTAGATTATGGTTATGATAAGAATTAAAATTGATTCATTTAAATTTGAAAGCTGAATTTATTAATCTTAAGATACTTTCATTGGCATTCTTCAAGAACTTTAAACCCATTGACAGCTTTTTGACCTTTGACATGAGCATTAGTACCAAGGCCTCGCTTGGCAAAACCTTTCCAAAGTTCGCATTTATGCTGTTCGTCAGTTAATTGTTGTTCAGCGAGAATAATTGCATCGCGTGCTTGGAGGAAAGTAGGCTGGCATGGTTGGAGTTTCATTCCATCAATGAGAAGTCTCATAAAGAGTGTATTACCATGATCATAGTTTCCAGAGATGAAATCTTCACTGAAACCTAATTTGTCGATTAAATTCCAGTAAACTTCATATAAAATTTCAGCCCAAACAGAACCAATATCATGAATACTGGAATAATTGTTAAAAGATTCATAAGTATCAGGATTGACGGATATTTTAGTGGAGTAAGGATAATGGCGATAAGTGGTTTCATTTACAATATAACCACCAATTCCAAAATCTGTTTCGCGAGTATGTTCGGCACAAGTGCGTAATATGTAGGCCATTGCATCACCCCATCCTTCTCCCAAACCTTTAGATTCGCGCGAGCTTAAACAGTTGGTATTTCTTGAGCCTCCAGTTAAACGATTTAATAACCCGTGAGTATATTCATGGATAATAATACTATTATCTAAATCGCCATCTCGTTTTGGAGTTGTTCTGTTCCAAACATACATTCTCATACGAGGTTGCTGACCATCAGGAGGAGTAGCAAAATTGGCATTATTAAAGCCAGCTCCATCCTGAGCTTGAGCTTTAACTGGATCGCCTCCCAAACCTCCTTTATCAAAATTATTTTGTTGGAAGTTTCCAGCAGCTTCGTTGAAACCATGGGCATAATAAATATCGTGAAGCATATTATTCAAATAGAACAGGTTAGTGATCGCGGCATCAATGTAATCTGAAGGATCTTTGGAGAAGTCGATAGGGAAGTCGAAAGTCAAATCATTGCCACCCTCTGCTCTGAGAGCCTGAGTCCAATCTTTAGCCATGTTTCTGTTGTCAATTGCAATAACATTGTTTCCTGTGGTGGTAGTGAATATTTCGCCTGTACCTTGATTGTGCCATCCTAGAGGTGAAGCAGTGTAATTTTCTGGGTTAGAAACCAACATACGTTCACCATCATCTGGATCATTTACACCAATGGGATAGACGCTATATTTTGCCTCTTGAACCCAGTCATGGAGAGCAACTATTGTGTTGTTAGGAGTAACAAAAGCATTTAACCAATTGTCTCCTAAATCATATTCCAAATCCCAGACGGGGCTTAATTGGTTTTTACTAATTTGAATATATTTTTGACTCGCTTTCACTTCTTTGCTCTCGCAAACCTTAATCAAGTACCAGCTATCTTTTTTCATGACAGTTTTATTCTTAATGGCCTCATTATCGAGTTTGATATGCTTTAATAAGGTATTTACAGCATCTATAGGGTTACCGAAGTCACTTGAAGCACTGCATTCAAAATTATTTTTACTATGGAAGGTGTTACCATAAGAAATGATATGACCATTTTTATCAATGTTAATATTCAAATCACCATTCGCAATTTCTTTTCCCTTGTAAAGCTGTTTAAAAAAAGTATGAGTGACACCATTTTTTGATTTATAAGTGTCCTTGACTACATAATCTCTATTATCGATATAACCAAACTTTTTCGCTACAAATAGCTTAGCAGCCTCTTCTCCTGGAATTGATGGATAGCAATTTTCAGCAAACTCTTTAGAAAATTTATTGACCACAGTATATCGTTGGTGACACAATTCTGGGACAATAGAATCAATCTCAAGTCTACCTTGTGCACCTCCAGTAAGACAAAGGGAAATGATAATGGATACAATAGTGGAAAATTTCATCATTAAAGATTAACATTAACTTAAATATTTGATAAAAAATGAATTTTTCATAGAATCTCATTATTTATATTACAAATCAAGCTCATTTCTATTATTTTCCATAAATTTATCAAGACATCTCAGATAAAATTGAAAGTTTATAATTTGTTTTCTAAAGCTGAATTCATACCTAATATTTTTATCTCATTCAATAACTTGATTTACGGAGATTTTAGATCAATAATTTAATTATACATTCAATTATCTATTTAAATATTATTTATTACATGGAATATACAAGCTTCTATTTTTGTGTAATTAACTTTAATTCAATCCTTTAACTCAAATTTTCATAAATTTTGTTATATTTTCACAAATAGGAATTGATAAATAGGCTCAATAAACATTTTGCATAATCAAATTCGCGATTTTGGATCGCTTAATTTGACTATAAAACTATCTCGAAGAATTTGATTTTAAATTCGTTGTCACCTAATTAACCTTAAAAAATATTAACTTCAATTCTATTCATCATATATTTAGTGAATTTAATGATATACTATAATCAAATACATTATAACATTAATTTATAATTTATCATATCATCTTTGTTAAAATATTTTTGAGTTATTAGATTTATTTATAAAACCTTATCCATGAGAAATTTAATCATATTTAAAAAATTTTAATTTAGCTATTATAGTTGAAAATTATTGATAATTTTAACTCAATTTAACATGATTATAGATAAATTTGTGTGAATATTATATTATTATATATTCAAAACTTTCCCAATAGAGCAAATTTTAAACCTTTAATAACTAACAAGTGTAGGGCTGAATTTGATAATGATATCCATTCATATTGTCACCAAACTAAATAATACTGTAATTTTATTTAACTTGTAAGAATATGGTTCGTCCAACTCCAAGTAAACATTTAATATAATTTGAAAATAGTGTTAATATTATAATATGGAAGGCTTTAATTGTTGATTATAAGTTATTTCGGTTATTAATATAATTAATTTGAATATTGGCATATTATTTTGGTTTAATAATATAAGATATATTTGATTTACATATTTTAAAATCAACAAAACAAGCTTAATATTAAAAATATTCCAATCACCCGAATTAAATATACTAATTAAAAATGAATTATATACTTCATATATGTTATAAAATATCATGAATTTTGCCTTTAAAAATGTAAATATAAGATATATATTATATATTTTCTATATATACAAAGGAATTTTATTTGATTGAGATTTTTTGATTAGTAATGAATATGTTAAAATTTACTTAAAATTTTTGATTGGCTAATAAAAGAGTTGAAATGATATATACAGTATTAATGGTGCTATCATAAATTAATTATTTATGAAAAAATTTAATCAACTTTTATATCAATTGAATAATCTACTCATAACATGCAGTTTACATTACAATAATAAGATTTCAATTTATCAAAATTCAATTCCAATTTTAGAACTGAATTGAAAAATGATTTTATATAAATCAGTGACCTGAAATTTAGATATACACTAATAAAATATAACAAAATAAACTACATTCATAATGAACAAAAATAAAATTTTGATATATAATGCAAATTCAAACTAGAAATAATAAAAAACTTAAAATTTATTTTGACTGATATTTGGAATTTTAGATATGTATATATTAGGTATTGTTATATTATGTATAAATAATTTAAAGTTGATAATAACCTTTTGATGTAATGAATTTAAACTCTATTGCTAATTAATATAATATATAAAAATTTAAATATATCCATGTATATTCATGTATATTCATATTATTTAGTTTTAGTTTAATGAACTATGATTGTAGTTTAATAAAGCTGTATTGTACTTCACAAATCCAATTTATTATATAATAGGCCAACTCAAATCTGTTTTGATTCTTAATTTTCCTGATTTTTTCAAAAAATGTTAAAAATATGCTCAAATATGTCCCAAAAAGAAAATTCAGTGATGTTTTCCCATAATTAACTCTAAAGTCTTAAAATAATTAATAATCAAGTATTCCTCTTCTCAAATTAAAAAATATATAGTATTTATTAAAATCACTTCACTAGTTTTATTTTTTTATTATGCCTAATACAAAAGAAACAGTAGAGTTCCTTATTACCTTTATTATAGTTGACTTTGATGAGAACATAAATGATCCAGCAATTTTAAGATTATTATATGAACTAAAAACCTCAAGATATATATCTCTATACTTGCTATATACATTATACTTGCTATAATAATCTATATGTGAACTTCTTTTTAAAGAAAATAATTTCAAAAGATAGATGAGGATACCAAGGGCCAAGTTTTTCTAATTTGCCAATATTTTGCAATTATATATAAATTTCATTTCTTTTCATTAAGAAAAACAAGCATCTTTAGAAATTTAGTTAGCAGTTACATTTTATCAACTGGGTTATAAAAAAGCATGTTTAAAAGATATAGCTGAAAAGTACTAAATAAAAGAAGGAATTGTTATTTTATACATTAAAAAAGTAATATATTCTATTAGAGACAAACTAGAAAATTAAATAACTTGGCTAGAAAATTATTATAATATAAAGGAATCTTATTTAAAACAACCCCCCTTTAATAACTATATTGGCTACTTAGATGATAGTTATATTATACTTGAAAATTAGCTTACATTTCATAAACAGTTATATTATAACAAAAAAAGCATATATAGCCTTTAATATATAGCTGTTGTATTATCTTTAGATTTATATATTATGAGTTTAAAAAGCTTAAATTATATTATAACTCTAGTATTTTAAAAATATCTAAATTATTTAATAAATTAAATAAATACTTTAAACAAGGAAAATATATTCTTATAAATAATAGTAAATAATATAATTATTTTATATTTAATTTAATTTATTATCAATAGCAAATAAATATACTTAATTTGTGTTTTTTATAAGCTATGTTAATAATAAGTTTATAGTTACTTTATTTCAAAGAAATTAGATTGAAGCTACTTTTCCCTCTATAAAACAAAAAATAAAAGAATTTAATATTACATATAATAAAAAATGATTTATAGTAGAAAAAACTTCTAATATCTAGAAAACTATCTTTCCTTGTTTAAAATCATTACCTTATCATATACAAAATGCAGAAACTTATTAATTTGTTGCTATATTTATATATACAACTACTTTTCTTTATAACTTTATTTTTTTTTAATAAATAATATTATAATTTAAAAAAAAGAATTAAAAAAAACTGGTGAAAATATTAATATTGATAATATAAAGTAAAATATAATCAACACACATGATAACTTTACTAAATTAGATAAATTACAAGCGGTAATGTTATCATAAACTAACATTCAGTTAACTATTTTAAATGTATTCTTTTGATTATATTTTGTTTAATAATAAAAATTATATAAACTAATTACTTTTTTTAAAATTCCTTTTCATTAATTATAAGAGTTTTTCTATTAAAAATTATTATTGTTCTAATAGTTATAACTAACATTCTTCTTGTAGTTGTTGTATCTTAATCTATTGTCTTGAGATTTCATTTTGCTCTTGTATACTTTCTTTAATAACCTTAAAAAAAGGGAAAATTAGGTACTTTTCCTTTTTCTTTTATTGTTTCTTATATTTCTAGATCTTTCACTTAAAAAAGATAACTAAAGATGAAAGCTATTACTTTACTCTTTATTATCAAAAATATTTAATTCCTCATAGTGAGATTAGTTATGTAATAAAGTGGTTATAAAAGCTATATTAGAGGCTTTAAAAATTAAATCATCTTGTGTTATAATAGCATTAACTATTATAAACAAAAAACCATTTCTATCATATTATTTACTTGTTAAAACTTGTTCAGCAGCTTTAAATTTATGAATAAGAGTTTTTACATGATTAAATATTTTATCAAGCTTTTTTCTTAACTTTAAGCAATCTATTCCTTCTAAAATAAAGATAAAGTTATATATTTGAAAAGAAGCATTTGACTTATTAGAACATTAAGATTCATAGTTTTTTTCTTGTCTTAACTAATTAAATGTAATTTTTATTAAATATAATTTAAGGGAGCTTTTATTGTTATTACTAGTATTAATAATAGATGACATAAAAAACAAGATAAGTTAAAAGTGGTATTTTTGTTAGTAAATTTATATGATATTTAATATAAAATAAAAGTTGTTTAATTGATATAAAATAAAGTCACACTGTTGTGAAATGCAATGATATACTTTTAGATTTATTTTCATAGTTTATGGGAGAAAACAGGTGGATTTTATGAATTGAAAAAATAAGTAAGCTATTTTTTTATGACCAATTTTTTTGATTTTTTTGGCTAGGTGACTAATTTTTTCAAAAACCAAAATTAGTCAAATTGAAAATTAGAAAAAATGGGACAAATTTGAGTTGGCCTAATGAGTTGATAATTTATAATAAATCTATATTAATAATATATTATGAATTGATTCTTTTATCATTATCAATGAATTAATTATACTAATTATATATTAAATATTAAAGAATTATTTTAAAAATATCTAATAACTATATTGATAGTTTAAAACAATCATATATTTATCATGATATATATATCTTAAAATCTCAAAAATTTATTTGCAAGAAATATTTTTAATTATTAACTTTTTTCATTCAATATTGATACATTATAATCATATATATTTTAGAATTTAAAGTTATAATTGAATAAATTTGCTAAATTATATTGAAACAGATTTTATAATTTAAACTTTTTATTATATAGTTATTTAAAATTTTAATATCTTTAGGTATATAATATTATAGTTATTATTATTAACAATTAAAGAATATAAATATTAAATTGATTTTTCTGCAAAATTATCTATTACTCTAAAATTTAAATAATGGGAATTTTTTGCAATTGATAATAAATAAATATTTTGATATATGATATATAAAAATAAATTTATAATATAAATTTAATAGTTTCTTTTATTATTAATAACTTTTTGCTATTTTGTTAATAAGCTTCTAATACCTAAAAAATATTTTTTTTTATTAACAACTAAAATTTGATATTTTATAAACTATTTAAATTTTTTTGTTGAAATTTTCTTTCTTATAAGCTAGTTTTTCAATTACCTAAAGTTATTATTATTATATAAGTTATAATCTAAAGAATATATTAGATATGGTTGTTTTTTCTAGTTATTCTTAATTAGAGAGTTTTTTTTATAATTTTAGATATATGTATTTTATAATTATTTTGTAAAATAACAAATTTTTAAATTATATTAAGAATATTAATTAAAAAAAACTTTTATTTAAAAAAATAATATAAAGATTATTATTTATTAATTTCTCTTCAAAAATTAAATAA
Source organism: Conidiobolus incongruus B7586 (assembly GCA_000697335.1). Classification (NCBI taxonomy): domain Eukaryota; kingdom Fungi; phylum Entomophthoromycota; class Entomophthoromycetes; order Entomophthorales; family Conidiobolaceae; genus Conidiobolus; species Conidiobolus incongruus. The sequence continues at coordinate 23,865 of JNEM01013274.1, forward strand.
AAGTAGTATATAATATTATAATCTATTATAATGATGAAAATTTGTTTATTAATAAAATATTTATTTAAAGGAATTTATAAAAAGGGTTAATTTAATTTAATTTAACATTTTGATTTGTATTCTAATAAAAGATTATATATAAAAATTTAAAATTCATTAATTATAATAATTTATTATAAAAGTTTTAGTTTCTAATTATATTTGAATAAGTTTTTTTAACCAAAGTTATTTTAATTTTTTTTAAACTTTATTTAAATTATAAGGTATTTAGTTTATATTTTTATTTATTAATTTGAGTTGAAACTTTAATATAAATATAAAATACTTATAAAAATATTATAAAAATAATTAAATAATGTCTTTATTAAAATAAAAAGGTGTTTTTTAATATATTTTTTTATTTTATTAATAACTAAAAAAGTAATAGTTAAAGTTATTTTTTTGAATTATATCAGGTTTTAAATAATTTTGTTTTAGGTTTTAAAATAGTTTGCTTAACAATAAATAGTTAATATAAATAATATTTTATTATTAAAAGCTATCTATAAATTTTAAATAATTTTAAAAGGTTTATAGTTAAGTCTTATTAATATTAAAATAAACAACTTTTGATTATTATTATTTAGTTTAAGTATAATTAAATTAAACAACTAATTTTAAAAAATAATTTTTTATTTATTTTATATATAAATCTTTATTTAAAACTAATAATATGTTTGAAAAATCAGAAATTAAAAAATTTCACATTATTTTAAATTTAAAGTAATAATAGTATAAAATAATATAGATCAAATATTAAAATCAAAAATTCTAATTAAAATTAATAAATTATATATTTTATATTTGATATATTGAAATATTAATATGATGTAACTTATATATTAAGATTATCAGGTTCATTTGATTAATATTAATATAAAATATATTATGGAATGAGTTATAAAGATTACAAGTACTAAATGCTTTTAATAGTTTCATTTATTTGATTTATATTTTTTAATGATAAAATGAAAATAATTTAATTAACACTCATATAACTGGAATATATAATAGTTTGTTAATGAAAGTAAGAAATAATTTGAATTAAATGTGGTACTTCTAGTATAGTCTAATTTGTTATTTTTTGTATATTAATAAGTATAATCAATATTTTTAATCCATCTCAAAAACAATAAAAAATAAGGTGTAATGAATATTGATTAATTTATTTATGATCACAATTTTATGAAATTTTAATTATTAATTTTAGATTAAATGCATTTAATAATATGGTTTAAAATCATACATATTCTGAGGGTATTTTAAATCCATCAATTGCCGTTTGATTTTTGAAAGCAGCATCAGTACCAAGACCATGATGAGCAAAACCTTTCCAGAGTTCACATTTATGCTCCCCATTCGTCAATACTTTTTCGGCTAAGATTATTGCGTCACGTGCATTCAAAAAACTTGAGATTACAAGGTTGAAGTTTTATTCCATCAATGAGCAGTCTAATAAAAAGAGTATTACCATGACCATAATTTCCTGACAGATAATCAGAGCTATACCCTAATTTTTCCACCAAGTTCCAAAAAACCTTATATAGATTCACAGCTCAAACACCACCTATACTATGTATGTCATTTTTATTTTTTATGTTGCTATAATTTTGAGGATTAACTGATGATTTAGTGGAATAAGGATGTTCACGAGCGGTTTTTCCATCTATAACATACCTTCCGATTCCAAAATCAGTATTACGAGTATGGTTTTCACGAACTTGTAGTGCAAAAGCCATTGCATCACCCCGTCCTTCTCCCATCCTCTTGGACTGAGGTCCTTCCAAACAATTAGAATTCGAAGGACCACCAGTTAAGCGCTTTGACGATCCGTGGGTATATTCATGAATTATTATGCCATTGTCTAGACAACCATCACTTGGTGGCTCAGTATATGACCAGAGGCCTATAGTCATCCTGCCATGTTGACCATCGGGAGGGGTAAAGAATTTCGCATTATCGATACAAGTTGAATTTTGAGCCTGTGCTAAAATAGAATCACTGCCTAAGCCTCCTTTATCAAAGTTATTTTGTTGAAAATTGCCAGAAACTTCGCTAAACTCATAAGGATAATAAATATAATCAAGCGTATTAATGATAAAAAACAAATTGATAATAGAAGCGTTGACATATTCTGAATGATCCTTACTCAAAGTGATCGGGAATTCTAAAGTGTATTTGCTCCCACTATCAGGTATGATGCCGTTTGCTAAATCAACTTCATTTGCTAAAGCATACGTAATGACATTATTACCTATTGTATTAGTGAATTTAGTACCAGTGCCCTGATCATGCCATCCCAGGAGCGAAGCATCGGAGCACTTTGGCTCAGTAACTATCACACGTTTATTTCCACAGGGATCTTTGGAATCAAGTGGGTACACACTATATTTTGCTTCATTACCCCAATTATAAAGCCCGACTACTTTGCCATCGGGAGTAACAAATACTTTAATCCAGTGAATTCCAAAATCATGCTTTATATCCCGAACTGGTGATATCTCTTCATTATTAATTCGGTAATATTTCTGACTGATTTTGACTGTTACAGGGATCTGGAAGACTTGATTCAAAACTGGCTAATTTTGATTAAGTTGTTGTTTTGCTGCTCTTTTATTCTTCTCGTGCTTGCCATTTCCATTGAGATGTCAAATTAGTGCATTAAATACATTAATGGGATCGCCATAATCATCTTCACCGAAGGAATCCTCGGAGTCTGTAAGATTATCTTTAAAAGAATCCCCATAAGAAATGATACTTTTATCTTTATCAATATTAATATTTATAACAGTGTTTGAGAGTTCGGAGCCTTTGGTTATCTGCTTCAAATAGATATGTGTGACTCCATTGTCTGATGTATATGAATCTTGGTCCACATAATCTTTTTCTTCAATCATATTACATTCGCTTTCCATAAGTTGCTTTGCAATAGCAATTGGCTCAGATAAGCCAAAACTATCTATAATTTCTGAGGTTAAATCTCCAATTATCTCTTTAACAACCAAATCAACGACGATAGAATCAACATTGTATCCTGCCGCTCTAGAAAAGTAAGAAGATAAGAACAGATATAAAACTATGAATAAGTTGATAATTTTAATATATATTGTATGAATAAAGTGCATATTTTATCAAATAAAACTTTAAAATCTCTAAAAGGTATAAATATTATTATTTAACTCCGACAATTAGGAGAAATTGCTTTAAAATGAATGTGCTAAATCATTACTTGAATTTTTGACAAATTTTGTGTAGGTTTACCTAGTTTGTGCAGAAATAATCATATTTCAATGTAAAAATCAATATACTTAATCTTATATATATCCCAATGTTTGATTTTCAAGCTTAGCCGATTTAATAGTATAATTAGTGATAGAACAAGTATCTTACGTCAAATTGAATCTAAGTTTATCAAAATTTGATAAATAATCATGGATAGTTACTATTCAATAAAACCACTGTCAACTATTTGGAAAATATTTATATTCTGATTGGATATAACATTTTGTAATTAATTTATATATTATATTACATAGAATTTGTTGAAATCATAATCAAATAGATGAATATGATATTACCCAAATTATTACATCAGTATTTTACGATAGAAAGATTTATTTTAATAAATGAGGTACATTCTTCAATTTTTGAAAAATTACTCTATTTCAATTAAATTATAATTTGGTTATATTATCGTGTTGGACAATAAGTATCGATTCAAATTCATTATAAGAATATTTTCTTTATGAAAAATATCTAAATATGAAAATTTAAAGACTAGCGGAATAAAATATTATTGTAGAATATTATGAGTTACATATAGTATCTATTGTTGAATATATATACATAAACAATAAACTGAAAAATAATTGGTGAATAAAGGATATTTTGACATATATGAATATTTGATTAATTTTCTGATATTGATTCATTGCTGACTATAAATTATAACCATTAAATTTAAGTGTAAGATAGAAAAAAATATCATCTTCAAACAATATAATGTTACTCTACTAAAATACTAGATTCTGGAACAAAAGAGTGTAGTCTAATTTATCATTTTTACAATGAATATCTACATAATCGAGAACCAATATTAAATCAGTTTTTCAAAATCTATTGTTTTAATGAGTAACATTAATGGTTATATTCTATCAACAACTAGAAATGCTATTTTTAATATCAAAGTTAATATATAGTTCATTTATATTCATTTTGTTATTCGTTTCCCAATGAATTTAAGTTTTATATTTCTTATTAACAATATAATTATTAGAATAATTTAATCATAGTAGATAATAGTAAATGTCGATATTTTACATAAAATTAAATATCTATAATATTAAATATTATCATAATTAGTATTTTCAAATATATTGATAATATTTATAATTAGTGAAAAAAAATATCTAAAATTAATATATTCTGTAATTTAAGAGAGCCATTTTGATTATTATTAATATAATTAATACTATTCAAACTTGAAATTATGTTCAAAAACCATTTTAATTTATCATAAAAGCCATATATTTTCCATCACATTATTATACCTTGCCTTTGTTATAATTAAAAAATTATAATTCTAATTTATATAAGGTTAAAAATGAATTTCCTAACCCGAAAATCATGCCTTCTTATTTTTCAATTAAATAATGTTTATATTTTAATTTCTAGTGCTGAAAATACAATTAACCTATATACCATTAGGTCTTTCAATTTCTAACAGATGTGTTTGAATATCATTATATTTGCTTAATATTTCGAAAAATTTATTTGATTTTACCTGCACAATAATGTCTTAAGCTCATTAATATTATTAATTTTCATATCAATTTCAAACTTTGAAACAAATTGCTTTCTATTTAACAAATACTAGTGAAATGGATCAAATGTGGTTAATAATTTTCATGATATATCTATATTGAACATTGTAAACTATTTGTTATTTTTATTACATCTTAATATAGAAACCATTCAATAGCTTGATATGTTCATCTATTGTGGTAATTTTTTAACATGAAAGACTAAGTCATCTTTAAATGTAGTTATTTTTATGATTTATATGAATTTAATTATATTTTAACTTATCTCAATAATATATTCTATGTTAATTTTTATTGCAAAACGAGTAATATGATTATATTTGATAACAAAGGTAACCACATTAAATATATTCTTCACAATATTATCATATACATTTTTCAAATATCAATCCATTTCTTTATTAGGGATAAAATTCTTCAATAGGACGGTATCTAAAGCATTACATCAAATAAAGAGTTAGCATTAATAAAAACCCATATTTTTCAGTAATTAATCATGTATATTGCACTCATAACTGTAAAACACATAGGTGTAACTCTGTTTAAAAAACTATGAACAAATTACAAAAACCATGTAATTTTAATGACTCCATTTTCAAAACAATGATCAATCTTCACTTTAATGGTAGTTTATAAAAAATCGGAAAAGTTAACAAATTATAGTTAATATGGTTTAAGTTAAAAATATGATCTAGTTTTCATATGATTGAGTCATCAAAAACAACATGAATTATATTTCAAAGTGCTAATATATTTATAGCATTTCTATTGGATAATAGCATTTGTAACTTAATTGAAAGTAGAATAAACCAAGTTTACAAAAATATTATGATAATATATCTATTAACTTTATTATTTAAGTTTATCCATCTATTCATTTAGCCAATCGTATAAATTTATTGGCTGTCTCCTTGTCCATTTTATTCAGGTTTATAACAAAATTTTTTAGAAAAAAAATTGAAAATTATATTGAAATTTTCAAAGAAATCAATGATTATTTTTGAAAATATTATAGAGATTAGGATTGAATATTTTTTATATAGAATTTTAACTTTTTAATTAGTCAAAGGGAATTATTTAAGAATAACATATTATATTTTTACTAAATTTAATAATCTTATTTTTAATCTATTAAACCTATTATTAGTCAGAATGATTAAAACAAGCATTTGTAAATCAAATCATAGTTCAAAATTGAAAATTTTATTCAATATTTCATAAAGTCTAAGCTATCAATAAACTTAATATTGAAAAATAACTGTAATTGAATTTTTCGTATTTCATCACTATTTTTTTGTATAAAGTGGGCATTATTAATATATTGGATCAATATTAATTTCCTCCAATATAAAATTTTCCAAATATCTTAATGATAAATATTTTGTAATATCTCCCTCAGTGCAAAGAAAATTACCTTATTGTTTAGTAATTTGTAAATAAGTGTAAGATCAAATATTAAAACTAAAATTTCTTTTATATTTCAAATTTATATAATTGACTATTCTTATAATGAATCCATGATGATTCAAAAATCTAACAAAAGCGGTATATTAGTTGTAAGGAATTAACGACTTATATTAGCATTTTTTTAATATTTTTAGATGATTTATTTTAGGAAAAACGGACTAAATCTCTATTTTATTTTATATTGGTATTTATTTATATATTAAAAAGTATATAAATATTTTAAAAATTCAATTTAATATAAAAAGATAACTTGTATTGCTTCGCGAGAAAATCATTCAAAATAATTTGCTTCTTTGTGACTCAACTTAAAATATAAAAATACATTTTACCATTCATAATATTAAGATAAACTATATTTATTATATGATTGAGTGGGTTAATTCAGAATAAATATATAGAATACAACAAATTAAAATAAATGACAGATTATAATAAAATCTTATATATAACTATAGAAAAATTTTCAATAATTTAGAATCATAATTTATTACACAATCTGAATTAATCGAAAATTAAAAAATACTAGATTTTTATCACTTGATTTGAATAGCTTGTAGTTCTGATGTAAATAATTTTGAATATTACTCTGCATTTTTAATAATGGGAATTTTTTGCAATTAAAAATAAATAAACATTTGAATATATGATATATAAAAATAAATATATAATATAAATTTAATAGTTTCTTTTATTATTAATAACTTTTTGCTATACTTTTAGCAAACTTCTAACACTTAAAAAACAGTTCTTTTTATTAAAGACTGAAATTTGATGTTTCACAAACCAATTAAATTTTCCTGTAGAAATTTTCTTTCTTGTAAACTGGTTTTTTAATTGCTTAAAGCAATTATAATCACATAGGTTATAATCAAAGGAATATACTAGATGTGGTAGTTTTTTCCAGTTATTTTTAATTAGAAAATTTTTTACAGCTTTAGATTTATGTATTTTACAATTATCATGCAAAATAATAGGTCTTCTCAAAGTATATTGAGAACACCAATTAAAAATACTTTTATTTAAAAAAGCAATATATAATTTATTATTAATTGATTTTCCTTCAGGAACTAAATAAGAATAGCATATAACATTATAATCTATTACAATAATTAACATTTGCTTATTAACAAAATGCTTATTTAAAGGGATTTATAGAGGGGGTTGATTTAACTTAATCCAGCATCTTGATTTGTGTTTTAGTAAAGGATTATATATAAAGATCTAAGATTCATCAATTGTAATTATTTGTTGTAAAAGTTTAGGCTTTTAGTAATATTTTAATAGGTTTTGTTTAGCAATAGCTACTCCTAGCTTTTTTTTAAGCTTTAGTTAAATTATAAGGTACCTATTTTATATTTTT
>JNEM01013285.1:0-12833 GCA_000697335.1 Conidiobolus incongruus B7586
TAAAATTTATATTTTAATTTGATTGTATTAAAAAGATATAAAAAAATAATAATTAAGTGAATTATATTTAATTTCAATTAAAAACTATGATTTTTATAAAAAATCATTATCAAAAATGAATTTTTAATTTTTGTCTATATTTTACAAAATATAAATCAAAATATAAAATTAAGCTAAAGTAATTTTATTAATATATTGCAATAAGTTGATCAATTATTTATATACTAACTTGCAAAAATAAGTTATAAAATCAAAAAAAATAAATTTTTTAATTAATAACTAAAATAATTATATATATTAAATTACTTGAAACTATAATCTATAATTAAGTTATATTATTTGATTATAAAAAATATATTTAGATATATTTGGTAAACTATTAGCAAAAATATTAACCCTTGATATTTAACTAAGGTGAGTTATAAATTTATAGGTTTTTGAGATAAGGGAATATATTTAATGATATATAACCATATCTTTTTTTCTCTTTTGGCTATTATTTTATATAATATTTTATGGATATACTAAATTTTTTTAATTAGTATCATTATATTTAAATCCTTATCTAAAAAAATCTATTTATATATCAATCAACTTTATAAAAAAGATAAATCAACTTATAATATTATTAGAACTACTAGTGTTAGCTAATTTATTATAGTTAGTGTTATTAAGAATAAAAATAAAAACAAATTTAAACTTAAACTTAAATATATTAAAACTATAGATAAATATGATAAGAAGTATATTTATAAGTTAGTTAATATAATCAAATAAAATATTGCTATAAAAATATAACAGGAACTATAAGATTATATAAGAATATTTGTTAAAACTAATACTATTATATATATTTTATATAAATATAAATATCATTTATATCTTAAGAAAAAACACCCATAATTAAAAAAATCCCATTATAAAGTTAGGTGGGAGTTTAAATATCTTTATCAATATTAAACCAATAGTAATTAAAGTAAGGTTATTTAATTTAATGAAATAAAAATTTACTTTAATAAATTTAATAGAAAAGCTAGATATTTCAAAAAAGATATAGAATTACTTTATGACCATTATGTTAATTTTACTTAAAATATAATAGTGGGTTAATTATTATTTGGGGATATATTTTGTCTTTAAATATAAAATATCTCTATAAAGTTAATAGAGGAATTAATATTGAGATATATTAAAATATTTTAAATAATAAATTGAAAAAGAACATTGAATAATATGGGTTAAATAAATCTAATATTATTTTCTAGTAAGATAATGCTTCTTGCTATATTATAACTTCTATTACCAAATAACTTAAAAATAACAAAACAATAGTTATAAAGTAGATTTTTTGATTTTTTAACCTAAACTTAATTAAATATCTTTAGGATTAGATAAAATAATTATTAAAGTTTTCCTCTAAACAAAAGATTTAAATCAATATTAAGAATATATTCAAGAAGTATAAAAAAGGATTAACACTTCTTAGTGTAAAAAGTTAGTTGATTCTATACTTTATAGACTTAAAGTTAAAAAAGTTAAAGGTAGATATAACAAGGTTTAAATTTTTTTATCACCAAAAACCTATAAATTTATAACTTACCTTAGGTAAAGTTTAAGGGTTAATATTTTAAATAATTAATAACTAAATATCATCATTTAATAATATATATTATTAATAAATATAATAGATTTTAATTTTTTAATTTAGGTTTATTTCATTAAATATTAATTAAGTTATTAGTAAAAATATAAGTATTTTTGATTTTATAACTTATTTTTGCAAGTTAGTATATATTAATTATATTTATGTTAATGAAATATAATAACATATTTTTATTTTATTCAATATCTAATCAAAAAAAATATTATTAAATGTTATATTTTTTTGAATAAAATTATTTAAAACTAATATTGGGAAAATAATTTGGAAATACCTAATATTGAAAATAATAATTAAAAAATATAAAAAATTATTTTAAAAAATATTTCAAATAAAAATAATTTAAAAAATTATCATAGCCATTATATTTACCAGATTATAATTTATTTAATTAAAATTGCTTTAAATAATTAAAAAATAAATTAAATTAAATTATAAAACTTAAAATATTAAATTTGAATAAAAATTTAAATATATTAAATATTAAGAGTTACTTAAAAATAAGGCCAGAAATTAATAATCTAAAATAAAAATCTTGATTTTATTATATATTTTTATGATTATATAATAAAAAATAAAATATTTAATTATTTTTAATTGCAAAAAATTGACTTTATTTAAATTACAAAGCAATATTAATAATTTAAATAATTCAAATTTGGTCATTTTTATAACCAAGTTTGTAAATTATTAAGGATAATAAATCTTAAATATTTCAAGCTAAAGTGATAGAGTTAAATATTTAATATTAATCAAATATTTTATATTATGATGTATATTTAAAATTATTTGACAAAATATTATAAAACTTTATTATTTATAGCCTTAAAGGTCTCAAAATAAATGAACCTATTATTAGAATTTATGTTATTGGAAGCCATTTTAAATATTTCTAAAAATGAAAAAATAATTAGTTATCAAATTAACCCATGAAAAATCAAAAAAGTTCTCCTTTATTTCCATTAATTTCCCGCTTTTTATAATATCAGGATAATATAATTACTAAGTCATTTGATCTTCTTATATTGATGCATATTTTTAAAAGAATATATGGTTTTAAAATTCATTTATTCAATATTAAATATTCTTTAATTCTTTTAATTAAATAATAAATATTTTAAAAAAGAATGACTATTATAGACTATTATATAATATAATCCTAATTTAAGCTAAAAAATTACTTTATTTATAATAATAATAAAGATAAACTTTAATCTAAATATCAATATATATATATATCACAAAATATATATCTTAAACTAGGATTCTATTATAGTTAAAATATTAAAAAAATTATTTAATAGTTTTATATTATATATTACTTTGTATTTTTAATAATGGGAATTTTTTATGATTAAAAATAAATAAACATTTTAATATTTGATTTATAAAAATAAATATATAATATAAATTAAATAATTTTTATTATTATTAATAATTCTTTGTTATATTTTGAATAACTTATAATATTTAAAAAATAATTCTTTTAATGATAGATTGAAATTTGATATTTTACAAACCAATTAAATTTTTTTATAAAAATTTTCTTTTTTATAAGCTAATTTTTTAATTACTTAAAGCAATTATAATCACATAAGTTATAACCTAAAGAATATACTAGATATGGTAGTTTTTTCTTGTAATTTTTAATTAGAAAGCTTGTTATAGCTTTAAATTTATATATTTTTCAATTATTATATAAAATAATAAGGTTATTTAAATTATACTAAAAGGACTAATAAAAAATAATTTTATTTAAGAAATAATAAAAAGTTTAATATTAATTGATTTTTCTTCAAGAATTAAAAAAATAATATATATTATTATAATTTATTACAATAATTAATATTCACTTATTAACAAAATATTTATTTAAAGGGATTTGTAAAGAGGGTTAATTTAGCTTAATTTAATATCTTGATTTGTATTTCAATAAATGATTTTATATAAAGATTTAAGATTGATCAATTATAATTATTTATTGTAAAAGTTTAAGTTTCTATTAATATTTTAATAGGTTTTATTTAATAATAGCTACTTTAGTTTTTTTAAGCTTTAGTTAAATTATATGGTATTCATTTTATTTTTTTAAATATTAATTTGAGTTTAAGCTTTAATATATATAAAATACTTGAAAAACTAATATTAAAGTACTTAAATAATTCTTTAATTAAAATAAAAAGATGTTATTTAATATATTTTTTCACTCTATTAATAATTGAAAAAATAACAGTTAAAATTAGTTTTTTAAATTTTAATAAGTTTTAAATAGTTTCTCTTTAATTTTTAAAGTAATTTACCTAGCAATAAACTCTTAATTTAAATAATACTTTATTTTTAAAAGTTGCTTATAAATTTTAAATAATTTTAAAGGGCTTATGGTTAAGTTTTATTTATACTAAAATAAAAGACTTTTGATGATTATAATTTAATTTAAGCATAATCAAATTAAATAACTAATTTTAAAAAGTTAATTTTTTAACCAAAAAATTATTATATATATATAATTTCCTATTAACATTTTATATATTTATTCATTTCAAACTAATAATATATTTGAAAAATCAAAAATTAAAAAATTTCCCATTTTTTTAAATTCAAAATAATATTATACAATGCTTGAACAAAATTAAAAAATATTTAAACTATAAATATTTAAATTTTAAATTATGCAATTCAATTAATTAATCATTGATATAATTGTCAACTACCTCTAAGATCTGCTAATAAGGAGCTGAAGAATTCACCACAAAGTTATCACATGGATGTATAAGGATTCCCTAACTTATTAGTAGATATAAGCATATTATCCAACGATTAATTCCTGTAGTTAACCATGTTCCTCCCTAGCTAACCATTACACATAGCAGGACAAATGCTAATCTGAATACTGATGTCTGAGGTGACTTTGCAACAGGAACTTCTTTAAATGTTACAGGAGAGAAAATAGAACATAGCAGTACCATAATGATAGTTAATTAATATGAATAAAATATTATAACTCTGAGGAAACTATTTATTAAATATTCGATCTGTTAAAGGAATGACCAGAATAGCTCATCTAGCTATTCTGATATGTTCTCTTATACTTCTTTTGGCCTTCTTTGTCTTCTTTGTCTTGTAGTGATTATTTCAAGGGAAGTGGAACTTTAAATGTTCCTACTATATCCTATTTTAGGTAATTTCACGTTGACTCGTGACAATAATCTACATTCGATTAATTTTTAAATTATAGAATAATTTTGAAATATTTGGTCATTTTGATTATTATGTATGTTTATATTCTATTCAAATAATATATTGAAACAATATTAATATTGCCGCGGATTGATCAGGAACAATCCTTTCAGAATGGAAAATTCCAGACTATATCAGAAGCTAGAGTTCCAACACATTGGTAAAGGATCAATCATACTATAATATAGTCACTGGACAGACATTTGCTGGCAGATCACTTTGATCAGGGCCAAGTCCTACATCTTGATATTTTAATAAAACCTCTCTAAAGTATTTCGTTAGTTGTTTTGGCCCGTTTTATAAAGTTCACGTGATCTTTATCGCAAGGCTGCTTTCCAGAAGCCCTGTAATATGTCACAGTCCGGAAATATCACCTGGTATTCTTGAATTCATATCTGAACTCCCTTAGCACGTACAGAAGATGCATAATTCTTCTCTAATTATTAAATTACAACATGCGGCTATGGCCCCACACTAATAATATTAAACATAAAAGCTAGTCCTATTACAACAAACAAGGGACCCTTTTTCTGCTCCCCTATCATCTACCACCAATTTCTAATAAATCATCCATACCCTGAATCCTGTCTAAAATGATGTATAATCTAGCATTACTACCAATTCATCAACGACGGTTTGAACCCACACTGGCGCAACTGGTTGTTGCCCAAGTTGTAAAGTACCCACCCCTGGTTTCCAGCAACTTATTCCAGAACAATATGGCTCAGATGTTTCAACGCGCCATCAATGGTCTATTCCCGGACCCAATAACTGCAACAATGTACTTTCGCGTGAGCTCAGAGTTTTAATTCGAATTAATGATATTGAAGTCTATTAAGTTGGTAACTCGAATTTGGGTAAGGTATATAAGATTGATATAAAAATGAATTTCGGAGTAATTTATGTAATACTGAAAATCAAATTTACAAATTTGAATTTAATCGAACCATATTGAGTTGAATTTTATTCGGGTTATTACTGTTTCCAATTAGTTTAAGTTTGAATCCCTGCTTAGGTGAAAAATATCTATTTTCGTTTTATACCAAATGTTATTTTTAATATATTGTCAATTATCTAGAAAATAGGATGAGTAATGGTGAGTTCTATCATTTCATAGTTAGCTCCATTTTTAAGATACACAATTTAACAATTTTGTCAGATTCAGGTGATAATAAAAAATCAAATCCATTACCCGTTTATTAATAAAATTCATTTGAGTGATTAATTTTAGATAAAATTTACTATACTCTGAACATATTGAGAAAATTCTTTTCTTACAATATCATTGGCTATTTAAATATAAATTTTTTATATTTAAGAGTAGTTGGATAAAATTCAAATCGCAGAATATTTATATTGAGACAATATGACAAGGTACAAACTGTAATTAAATTTTTATTAATTAGCTTGTTTCAATTTGAATCATTTAAATTATCAAACAATGCCATGTTAAAGAAATATTAAAATTCAATAGTTGACGAATTTGATTTGATTGAATTGAATGATCAATATTATAACCATTAATACCAATAATGTTCATAATTTACCTATTTTTTAAAAATCCCAATATAAGTAAAATTATTATTTCATTTATAAAAGGAAAATTTATCCAATACGTTAGGCAAACTCAATGTCTTGATTGAAAAAATGATACCTAAAAAGTTTTTAAATCAATTAAATTGGGAGTGAATTGGTAAACTTTAATATGTTTATTATGAAAAAATTCAGAATTACATTTCGCATAATTCAATAACCGGAATATGTACAAACTTTAGGGTAATAATGCACTCAATTTAATCCCGAAAACTGGTTTTTTTGCTTAGTAATAACAATTTCATTCGAAAAACTTCATTTTTGATTCTGAGACTGACTTCAAATACTCAATTTTTTTCCATTTTCACTATTTATATAAACATATATACATATATGCTCCACTTATAGTTTTCTCAATTGTGACCATATGAAATAATTATATATAATATGCGATTCCTAATTCTTAGTTGCAATATGGCGATTTAGAACTATAAATACAAAGTAAGCATAAAATTATTTAATTAGTGTGAGCTGCAGCAATTATCTACTTGATTAGTTTGTTACTCTTTAGACCAATTTGTTTTAATTTAATAGAATGCAAGATTCAGATTCTATTACTTGGTCAAATCTCCCAAAAGAGATTATTGAATTAATATTGACTTTTACAAATCAAAGCTTCCAACTAGCTCTACGATTAATTAACAAGCATTGGTTATATTGTGTTAATCCACTAGTATTTTCATCTTTGAATACTGTCCCTGATAAGCATACACCATATTTCATAGAGAGATATGGTCATTTAATCCGTTCAATCAACTTCAAATATATTGGCCATAATTTCATTCCAAAAATATTTGATCGTTCACCTCCAATTAAAGAAATATATTGGGATACCGCTAAATTTCCAGAAAAAAAATTTATTTCAGAGTTAGCGGCTTTCCAAACAGTTAAATCAATTAGTTTAGCCGGTGATCGACATTATAATTTAAACACAAATCAAAAAATTCGAGTAATTCAATTAATTAGTCAATTTCCAAACCTTAGAGAACTGAAGCTTCGTGATAAATATCTGAAACTGATGCCACTTATGAAATTATTTCCTGAATTGCCTATTGACAAGTTAAAATTAACAGGATATTTCAAACATGTTTCTTTAAATTAAATTACTTAAAGTTTTTCCCCATTTTAAGGATTTTGAATGGAGTTTAACATATGATGATGTGAAGTATTTATCTACTATTTTATTACTCGTTATTAGTCCCAAAACAATCGTCATGAACCTGTCTTTAGAGCATCTTCGTTTATCAATTGAATGTCCTTTAAGTGGCCAGCCATCAATTGGACCAAAGCTTGCATCTGAACTACTTAAAACATTTTCTAATCCCAATTTTTCAAAGTTGAAGGCTTTTAAATGGAATATTTCTTCAAGATTTGGGCAATCAGGATTGCGTTTATTTAAAAAGTCTATTCCTACTCATCTTCACAAATGGATCAATCTAACCACTTTAAGTTTGTTTCATATGGATAAATATTTAATGGCATATATTGTCCAACACTGCCCTAATTTGGAAGAAATGAGCTTTGATTCACCTTTGATACTGCCTCATCATTCTGAACCAATGAACTTGCCATCGCTATCCAAACTTCGAAAAATGATATTTTCAGGATTCTGTATTCAACTTGTTCATAAAGCACAAGTTATCAGGCATTTATTGCCAAATGTCATAACACTAAAATTAAATGATGCTGATTTTGAATCATATGAAATATCAAATGGTGCTAACCTTATCCCCCAGCTATTCCCAAAAATCAAATCCATGATATTCTCGACTAATAAGTACGAATTATATAATCTCTTATCCGATCCTGGAATCTATTTAAATTGGGAAGAGCTCTTTTATCAAGTTCGAAATATATTTGATTACCATCAAGTCTATGGCATTATTTCAAAAGCACCCAAATTGAAAATATTATATATCTTCAATTGCATAAGTATAGATGAAAACAAATTTGAGTGTGAGGATCGGGATATCAAAATCTATTTGGCTAATAGTTTGGAGGAAATGAGCTTCGACATAAGTATTTACAAATCATTAAATTAGTATCTTCCATTGGTAACCTATTAAATTATTTAGCTATACTCTTCGATTTAGATCTTAATATTAAATATTAATAATAAAAGTATTGAATCATAAATCAATATATTGATTATTATTGAATTTTAAATGATTAATATTAGAATCAATATTTACAATCTGTATTACAGACATATCTGCATTAGATTGAGTTTACATGATGATTAAATATATTTGCATGCTTTGAAAAATATGATATATCAATATACCAATGATGTCTTTACTGTTATATACTTTCATTTAATTCCATTTATTATAGTTTATGTAATTTTATTGATATTCATTAAATTTGAATTTGATTACTCATTAAAAAATGTCAAATCAGTTAGCTTTAATTATCTTATCAATTACAAAATCTTAATTTTCTCTAAATCACTATTTGTCATTTTTATTTGATAAAGTGATATTAATTAAATTCCAATCACTATAATGATATTGACACTGGCTGAGAAGTCAAGTGTCCAATAACTATTAAGTAAATAGTTGTCTCCCGGGACGGTACCTGTTTGGTAATATCAAAGGGGTAATTTATTGTTTAACCTGGATTATTGGGCTGTACCCTAGGAAGAGGACCGACGTGATAACTTGGTTGTAGTCGGCATATTTATAGTTAGCTTGACGTGTCTTCCCAGCGTACGAACCGTACGTCGGATGGAACGATTGATTGCATTGCTCGGGTGTATTTTGTGGTCACTTTGCAATGTTACTTAGCTATTGATTTGATAGTAATATATATACTACCTTTGAATCTCCACAATCTTAATTACAAATTAACAAAGGATTTGAGATTCAACAATGAACTATATTATCTTTAATATAGTTATGATTTTCACTGTACTCGAGCTTATTATCTGGATTATAAAAATTAATATGGAAAGCTTATTATATATATATTGTTTATATAATACTGAATCATTTCATTCGATTCGTGTGAGCGTTATCGAGCAATACATTGAAACAATTAAAGTACGATATAAATCCACCTTGACTGAAGATAAATTTTTCGTAGAATTTGGTGCGAGTATTCCTTTCCAAGATATTTGGTCAATTTATAACCATTTTCTAGTTACTTGGTTTAAAACTTTGTCTCCTTCTTACTTAATTTTATTCCAAAGACTCAGCGAAATTTTGAATATCTATCGTTTTCCTTTAAATCAAACTGAAAAGAAATTATTAATACCAGATGGCAATGTGTTAGTGAATCTGAAGCTATGGTTTTTTTTGGTTAAATTTATACCAAGTTTGAGTTATTTAGAATTTTCTAATATAGTCCAATTGTTAAGGTCAATACATTAATTGTGGAATATAGCACTGATATCATTAAATGTTTGAAAGGATGGTTCTTTATATTTAATCGTGTCAATGAGCAAAAAATAATCCACTATGTATCCAATAATTATACATATCTCTTTGAATTGCAAATTTGATAGTATATTGCTTTTCCGAGCTTCTATAACGGTAGCATTGGTAATATGAATTATATTACCTTACCAAATTGTTCACATAAACAGCCATATATAACAGGGTTAAACAACTTAGGAAACACATGTTATATGAACTCTGCCCTCCAGTGTATTATTAACAACCCTAGTTTTCAGAAATATTTTCCTATTCTCAATCAACAAAATGGCTTCGAATTCGATCCAAGAAAGTTTCCTTTGATGGATGCGACTAAACGACTTTTCAAACAATTGGAAATCAATCGTTCCCCAATTTGGATACATGGCCAGCTAAAGTGCGCGATTGTAAGATATGAGCCATTGTTTGTAGGATATGAACAGCAAAATGCCAGTGAATTTGTTATTAAATTCCTCTCAAAATTGTACAAAGGATTCAGTGAATGTTATTCAAACTCTTTTGCATATAATAATCACGAAGTATATGTTGGTTTTATAAATACCCCTGCCAAATCCCAAAAAGAAACGTACAGGAGTATGAATCCTAGATTTGTTAATAATCTATTCTTAGGATCCGTACACACTACCGTCATATGCCAGAATTGCCAACATATCCATTCAAGTTCAAATCCTCTATTTTATTTTAATCTTAATATTCCCTCTTTGCATGAAATCAGTCTATCTCTTATTTCATTAAATACAGAAGGAATTCAAGTTATAACAAAATTTCAACTATCACTTCCAAACGATTTATCTATTTACAAAGTCAAACAGATATTACGTGGTAAAATTCAACTATCAACCAATAATATTATATTGGCACTAGGCAAAGGATCAACCAGTAGTTTAAATCGAGTTCAAGAATTGAAATATGAGCAAGACCTTATCGCAAATTATGTCAAAGATGGTGCGAGACTTTATTGCTTTGAGCTACCTAAATTTTATTCATAATCAATTTTTGATTATTTTTTTATTGAACAGGACAATTTTGGAAGCGATGGGATTGAGACTGTCGATGGCTATAGTTTGAGTTTTACTTCAAAAGACAAAAATTAAAATCATGATACTTTATATCAGATAATTTTTGCTAATATTCAAAGAATTACTAGCCATTCATTACATTCTAATCATATAATAGATATTTTTTAATTAGCTAAAATTGGAGTAACAAAAAACGGTAAAGCATTTTATTAAATAATTATATTGTTCAATCTTTATACCAAGTGTCTAACAGCATAGATATTAAATGTGGCTTTATATCGGACCTATTTGAAATTTTATGGTTGAACAAATCGTGCTTAACTCCCCAGATCGATAGCAATTCCAATTCTTTATCTTCCAATTTCGAAGGATTGATTTATGAAAACGGTACTCCTCTTCAACCTGGTGATACTGTGTTCCTTCAATGGGATTCCAATTTTTCCAACCACATTTTCAAATCCAATTCTGGTAATGTAAATCCTGATGTATACGATACTGCAAGCTTCAAATATAAATCAATCAAATATGATACAATTCAAAATAGCTTTGCAGTAATCAATTTAACCAATGATAATGCACTAAATCATAAAGGATTAAAATATTTTGATCATTCCTTATATACATCAAATTTAAAATCAATCTTCATCCCACCAGCAAAAGATTTGAGATTAGAAGATTGTATCGAAGATATTTGTAAAGTTGAGCATCTCATTCCACAGTCCAACACTTTGAATAACTGATATTGCGAAAACTGCAACTCCAACTATAGCAAAAAACGCGATAAATTTGACGAGTTACCACCATATTTAATGATTGGCTTGAAACGATTTAATAGAAATAAAGGTGGAGGTGAAATGTTTAAAAACAGCCACTTGGTTAAATATTTCCTTACTTTGAATATTAAAATCATCCATTTTCAATCCGTTAACTATCATATGTATACTGTATGTAATCATTAGGGCAGTTTGGTTACTGGTCACTATACAGTAATATGTAAAAATTCGTTGAATGGTGAACAGTATAGCTTTGACTATTCTCACTTTGTAAAGGTTGATATGGAACAAGTAGTAAATTTTAATAATTATATGCTCCTCTATCAAAGCGAAGAGTAGTGAATGAAAATATTTAAATCAATTTAAAAAATTTACAACATAGTACTGTGGACTATTTGTTTTATTAAATGAATTCAATTATTCGTTTTTTTAAATTTTTTATATAGTTTCATGATAACTCATCATTGTTTAATTATTATATTAATTTATATAGATAATTTTTTATATTTTATTATACCATGGTCATCTTATATTTTTCGATGGTCCAAAAAATAATTTCCTATACTTAAATCAAATAATATTTTATAGATCATAATTATTTAATTTTTCTTTTAATATTAATTTCAATATTATAAAGTGATCTTATAATCCAATATATTCACTTTATATAACATATTTTCTAGGAGTATTTCAACATAAAACAAAATAACTGAAAGTCACCAAGTTTCATAATATATCTAAATGAAACAACAAGCTTTTTAAAAACATCTTATTGTTTTAATTATTCTAGATCAATTATTTGTAAAAATCTTCAAACTATACTCTTAGCCAAAGGTTTTTAAATCATAATATTATAAATTAATTTAATTAACTTTGCTAAGTAACTAGTTCTTAAAATTCTAATATATATTGTTCTATAATTTATTTTATTATAAATTATTCAATTAAATATACTTTATAACTTTAATTAATTATTTAAAAAATATTAATTTATCCAATAAATTAAGCTCTTCCTTTTGCTTTTAATTCTTATTATTAATTTTTTTTAACTTTAAAGTAAAATCTATAATTTATCAAAATTATAATATATTAAACATATTTAGTATAAAGATTAATA
>JNEM01013289.1:0-60238 GCA_000697335.1 Conidiobolus incongruus B7586
TATATATAAGAATTTAAAAAATTAATCTCTTAATAATTATATTTAAGATAAACAAAAGCTAATTTTTTTATTGGTATTATTATTAAGAGTTTGGTTTTCATATTTAATTTCTAATTAGATTAAAAAAATACCAAATATAATAATATTAAGTTATTATTTATATTAAGTTTATAAGAAAAAGAAGTTATTATTAGCTAGTATTAATTAAGTTAACTTTATATATGAATTTTAGTAAAGTTTATTAATAATGAATTTATTTGATTAAATTATCTCAAATTTTATATAGAATGTTTATATTAAGTGAGAGATAATAATATTAACATTATATATAATATTAAGTGGTTTAAGAATTCAATGAATAAATGTATTAAACCAAAGTATCAAGACTTAATAAAGTTTGAATAGGATAAAATTGAATTAAATAAAATGAATTTCAATCAAATTACATATCAAATATGTATCAATTGACATTGAAATTTATAAAATATATTCAAGTATCTTTGATTCAAGTTATTGTTTAACTAGGCATGATTAATTATTGATAGGAGTTCTCAAAACCAGTGAAAATTCCAGGAACAGTATAATTCGAAAAATAAGGCCATTTTATTTTAAAAAATGATTAATTATATCAAATGAAATTCCGATTAATTATTATTTTATTAAATTTGAGTTTTGTTAAAAAAAATCAACCAATTAAAATTATTAAATAATAAAATAATAAATATTAAATTTAACTCAATTTGAATTTAAAAAAAGCAATTAATATCCAAAATAAAGTATTAAATAACAGTCAATCATTAAAATGTAATATAATATTTAAGATTAAAATTTAACACAATTTAATAAACAAATAAATCAAACAAGTTTAAGTTAAAATTTTTTACTCTATTTAAATTTTATCAGAGTTTATTGATTAAAAACTTATGCATCCACTGACAAATAACTGATAAACATTGAATAATAATAAAAATATCAAGGTTTTGGATTTAATTTTCGGATAGTTTAGGCTGACTGATTTAATTATAATTCAATTGATGATATAATGGTAGTTTATAGAATATTATATATCAATAATTCATATACTTTACTCTAAAATATAAAGGAAAATAATTATAAAGTCATATAAAATTTTTTAGTCTAGTTATTATCAAAAAATACTTTGGGTAAATTAAAATTTTATAGTTGACAAATATAAGGAGTGATAATTGATCAAATAGTTTAAAATTTACTAATTGACATAATTGATAAATTTTATCAATTATATTTGAATAATAAAAAAATGAGACCAATAACTAATTGTTTGAAATATTTATAAGGGTCAATTTTTTTATTAACAAATTTTTAATTTTTAATTTTTAATTCATTTAACCAAATTGATCAATAATTAAGAATATGATAATTAAAATTTAGCTGATATAATAATATTTTATTTATATATTTAGGATAATCAAAAACACTTTAACACTGTATCAATTCAATATTTTACAATCGGTCAAATTAAACTCATTTGGTTGTTGTCTGAAATTGAATGCATCGATTTGCAATTTGGGTAAAGTTCAGTCATTAAGTTTATAGTATATCTTGATTATTAATTTGATATTAACACTAAAGCACAAAATGTCTGATAATGCTACTAGTTTTAATGATTTAATATATTATCACAAATATAATTATTTCCGAATTAAATAATTTTAAAATTAAGTTTTCAAAAAAATTTGCATAATCTTATAATAAAAAACTATGAATATATATATATTTATAATGAAATTATTACATTAAAAGCTAATACATTTTTATTATAGTATAATTAAAGAATAATATATCATTAAATTATAAAATATATAATTTAAATTAAGATTAAAAATTATACTTATTAAAAATTGAAATTATTATACTTTATAAAAAATATTCAATTTATTTTGTATTATTAATTCACTTTAATTATTATATTAATATTAATATAATTTATAAAAGAAAATTTTTTTTCAATTTTATTCAGTTAATTTTTATTTTTAATTAGATAAGAGATATGAAATTATTTAACTGTTAGATATATAAAAGTTAAACATTAGAATGAAATATTAAAACCAAATAATTTTATTAATTCATTAGGTTGAATTGAGTGATTCCATT
Organism: Conidiobolus incongruus B7586; assembly: GCA_000697335.1. Lineage (NCBI taxonomy): Eukaryota > Fungi > Entomophthoromycota > Entomophthoromycetes > Entomophthorales > Conidiobolaceae > Conidiobolus > Conidiobolus incongruus. The sequence continues at coordinate 2,134 of JNEM01013289.1, forward strand.
TATAGAATCTTCCGTAATATAATTATTTGTAAGCAAGAGCCGATGCAGTGGATGACTATTCAGCAGGGTGATCTCCCATTCCTGAATCAATATTACATATTATCTTTTAATTAATTAATATATTTATTAATTTCAATTATACAAATATATCTACTTGATAATATCTTATATTTCCGATAATAAAATTTATTAATACATAAAATAATGTTTATAGAGTATTTTTATAATATTATTGTAATTATTCAATAGTAAAAAAAACTTATAAATTTAATATCATTTTGTTCAATTAGTCATAATCCTTACTTATATTTTGTTCTTAATATTTAATAAGTTATATTATAAAATTTTTTATTAAGGACGTATTCAATAGTCATTTGAAAATATTCAAGTTGTTGGATAAATACTTTGCATTGAAAACGACTATATTGTTATTGGATAAACTAGTAAATTTTTTTAATAACTTCATAATATTCATTAATAATAGATATGAAATACTTAATTATCAACTTCGCTATTTCTTATATTGTTTTCAAAATTTATTGGTTAATATTATATTCAATTCCTGATTTAAATTCGTTAAAATATTGTATATATTTTTATTTTATTAAGCTTTTAAATTAAATAGGATATATATATATCCTCAACTTCAATATTCATACTAATTCAAATGGGCTTAAAGGTCTTGTTAAAATCAATACATATTTAATTAATGTTTTACAATATTATTTATAGTATTAATAATATCAATCGGTGATATTATTAATTTATTGATTATAATATATATACTATTGAATGATTTCAAGGTTAATATTATAAAACTTGACAAAATAGTTTGAATCTAAAATGAAGATTGTTTTATCAAAAAATAGGATTATAATTAAAAAATCAACTCAATTCAAATAGTAAGATTATATAATAATAAATTCACTAGATTTTTTTATTAAACTAGAAATTTAATAAATGATATATTAAATTAAATATGAATTAAAAATTATTTCAATAAATTATAATTTATGATATTTTTGCTAAATTAGTAACTATCAAATAATACTTATATAAATTTATTTATTATAATTTATAAATTACTAAAAATGGAAATAATAATTGTAATTTATTAAAAAAAACAATTCAATACTAATTAACTATTATTAAACCAAAAGTTATATTATTTTATAAATAAAATAAATATTAATTATTTCACAATTACTAATTAAAGAAATATCTATTACCAAATTTAGTATATATTAAACCAAATAAGTGATTAAATATAAATAAATAACAAATCAGTAATAATTGAATTTGATTGTATCACAAAAAAAACTTGATGTTTAAATTAATTGATTGATATATTTTTTAAAAAAAATTAATTAATTAGTAAATCAAGTATAATTAAATTATTTTTAAAGGTAATTTTTCATAATTTATAACTAAGTTGAGAATTTTCAATTGAAGAATTATGCAATATTTTTTATTGAAAATTTTAGTCTAAGATTACTTATAATTGAGTAATACTAAATATAATGAGAGTTTAAAGTATGATATGAAAGTTGATTTAGCTTGAGTTATTATTTGATTTTTTTTTCTTTTGTTGCTATACATCGTTTATATGATTATCAATTAAAAATCTATTAGAATTAATTATAAAATAGTATAATTAATTTGTCCATTATTCAAATTTTTTAAAATGGCGGTAACCACTCCATGTAATATTTTTTTGTATTAAATTTAATAAGAGTAATTTATTATATTTTATAAAATCAATACATCTAGTCGCATAATACACCTTATTAATGTCGCATCTAATAATATTATATTAACATATTTTTGAGGAATTGGTAGTTTTAACTGCAATGGGTGTGTATTATCCTTATCGTAAAATCAAAAAGTCACAATCCAGAAAGTTCTACAAATTAAATATGATAAAAAAAATCTGCAAAAATTAAGAGATATTAACATTTTTAGTTTTTTATATGACTTCAATTTGTCAATAATCTACTAGAACTAGGATCTTATATTGTATAATTAAAATAATTAAACTCATTAAATTAGTAAAAATTTCCCTTTTATTTATGAAAAGAAGGCAACCACTTTCCGTTATATATATTCTTTTCCGGATTCAAATTCATCAATTGAATAAAATATTAAAAGCTAATATATCTGATAGTATGAATTTTCTAATAAATCTTAATATAATCAAAATATACCTTTTATATTTTGATTCATAAAGTAAACCCATCCAATTAAAATTGAATAATTTTTCTCATTAAAATTTTAAATTGTGTATGATTCTTTAATGTTGATTGAGTGAATATGTTTAAGGAATCGGTTCTTGAATTGTAAAATATTTGTTCAGTTAAAATTGTGAATATAGGACTATTGGTAAGAAAGGTAGTACACACTTTAAAAGATTGATTCACACTTTAATTTTAATCTAATAATAGAATATATTTTTCACAGTTAACATACTTAATAATATAAATTATCATATCCTTTTAAAATAATATCATATCAATTCTATATATTTATGGTAGAGGCAATAACTAATTAAAGAACATTTTATTTTCTTTGCCACATCAAGATAACAAATCAAGTGGATTATAACATAAGTTTTATTAGCTAAACATATTCCAAAAACGGAGGTTATAAAGTATTGTAACTATCATTAAATAAATTTTATAATAAATGAAATGTCATTATATTAATCACCATTGTTCTAAAGTGTAAATGAATTTACAATATATGAGCTATTCAACGATAAAAATTAAAAAAAACAAAAAAGTAATTCAATAAATATTTTATAAATATAACATTTTCCAACTATATCAGACCAAAATGATAATGACAAAGCCATCAGTGATACAAACTTCTATTGAAGTATATATTCTACTTTACAGTTTATTTTGAATACTTATAAACAATTATCAAATTTATGACATAATATTCTAACGAAATTAAATTATAACAATATTAATTAATATTGAGATATGAAACACAATTATTAAGAATATTATAAAATTCAATTATATACAAATTATTAAATTAAGAAATTTTTCAATTTTTTTAAAAAAAAAATAATAAGTACAAAATTATAAGAATTAAAAATAAAATTTGATATAATTCATAATATGAGTCAAAATAATGATTTATTTTGGGATTGAACTTTTTAAAATTTTCAAATATATTGATTCTTTGTAATTTTTATAAGCATTATTACTAATGAGATTTATTGTCCGTAAAATTCCTAAGCATTATATATATATAATTTTAGTATAATAATAGCAATTGTCGATCTCATTTCTAAAATTTAATCTAAAAAATTTTTTTATATTTCGTATTTATATATGTAAGTAATTATATACTTATATACAGGAAGAATGATACTTGGGAAAAAAAGGAATTAAGAATTACACCATCCTCTAATAAACATTCATAAAAATTTCAATTTACTAGGCATTAATTATTAAAAATATCATAAAATTTTTCAATTAACAATAATAATCTGAATTTGTATATGAATTATGAATTATGAATAATTATATATATATATATATTACGAAAAATGATCTACGGTACCTGATCACTAATCAATTTGTTAATTTGAGTTAATAATTTTTTTTAATTAACTAATCCATTAAAAATAAAATTTAATTTATAATTAAAAAGGAAATTTCCGAAATTAATAAAAAATAACAAATCTAGTTTAAAAAAATAATTTTTTTTTAATTGAAATTCATATGATTTTTTAAATTATAAATTAAGAATACTAATATTAATGTACTCTTTAATTGAAATTTGTACTTTATAAATACTGTAAATTATGTCGAATAATTATACTATATCATATCCTTCAAACAAAAACTAGCTTACTGTAAATAATACAAGTTTAATAATTAAAATTCAAGTTATAATTGTAAAATATATATATATATATATTATTGATAAAATAAAATTTTTAATAATTATTGAATATATTAAAAAAAAATGTTTCTTTTTCAATTCAATAATTATTCTTATTATATTCTTTTTTTTTATTAAAATAAAATTAATTAATTTTATCAAGTATTCTAAACAAAAATGAACACATTTTCAAAAAAAAGAAAATAAAATTTTTTTTGGTAATACTTGAAATTAGCGATTTATTTATTAGTATTTGTAACAAATATATATATATATATATTAAAAGTCCGATAGATTCTTAAGAGAATTTTATTTAAAGAAATTGGAATTAATTTGAGGTTCTGAATATCTATTTGATAATATAAAAATATATATTTTTTATATTATTGATTTTTTATTAAAATTATTAGTTAAGACATATACTATTGATATGTATAGATATGATTAAAATTAATAAGTATTAATATATTGGATGAATTAATTAATTAATTAATTAATTGAGGGTTGAATTCCTTCTCTGATGAATTTTGATGTGTGCTGATAAATTGTCCGTCCTGCTGAAGAATTTGTTACACGTGGAGATGGGGCACTGATACGGCCTGTGGTCAAAGTGGACACAGCGCTGGTGACGCTTCAAATGCTCCGCACGCTTGAAGGTTTGGAAGCAGTTGTCCACTTCACAGATGTGGAGTTTTTTTGTGTGACTGACTGATTGCGAGCGTTTTGTGCGGAAGTGAGTCGGTGGCTGAGAATGCAAGGCAGGGACGAAATTGGAAGTTGGTAGACTGTTTGGGGTGGTTTGAGGAGATGGATGGTAAGATGCTAGCTGAGACCTTGCGTTTGTGACAGTGGTTGAAGATGTTTCTAAGAATGTGGGGATGGATAACTGAGAAGGAGGGGTTAGAGGGTTCTGAAATAATTGAGCTTGGGTTGGAGACCACATTGAAGAGATGTCGGACATTGAAGGGATAGCTAGTTCGCTGTTAGGATCGAGAGGAGTTGACATGGAGGGATAAGACAATGGACTTGAAGACGAGTTTGATAAGAAGGGTTGATGTAAATCCATCATGCTACCATTCATAGATAAGTCTATAGGAGTCATTGGAGACCATGGCATGCATGATGAAATATCCATAGGATACGTTTGGCAAGTATCCATTGAGAGATCGGCCAACATTTTGGAATCAAATGGTCCTGGTGTGGGGATCCACCGCAATTCCTGGGCCATAAACATATCGAGAGAGCTGTTGGAGGGAGGAATGGTTAGCTGGTTGATGAATGCATCAATCTGCTGATCTTCATTAATCTCTGGGCGAACACTCATGTTTTTAATTGATTAAATAATCAAAGAAAGGAGCTATAGTAGCGAAATTAATTAAATGATATTAGGTAAGTATTGAAAAGAAACGGAATTAAAAGTATATGAGAGTGGAACGGAAAACTTGGAAATTAAAAAGGAAAGCACAGCTTTAATACCAAGTCACAGTAATTGATTGAACTAAGAACAATCAGCAGAGAAATTAGAATAGTAACAAGCAGGGATAAAATTGGAGAATTTTTTTTAAAATTGTGAGTGAAATCCCTGTATTTTATACTACCCCTCTAAACCCTTCCCCTCTTCTCCTTGAATTTTTGCAATTTAAAATTTTTTAATTTTAAATTAATGATTATAACCTGAATTTAGTCTACCAACTAATCGAATCACTAACATTATAGTCTTATAGCATGTTAACTTAAGTTTTTTCATATCTAACTATATCAGTTTGAAGATCACGCTCATGGGGGATATCAAACATATTGGGGTAACCTTGACAGAGGGGGAGCTCCAATTCAATCCAAAAAAATACAAGTGCAAATTCTAGTTATTATTTATGCATTTGAGAAAATAAATTTGATCAAATCGAAATTTTCCTGAAAATGAATACATATTATTGATAATTTAATATAATGAATGATTTAGGAAATTAGCAAAATACACGTATTTTATTAAATTTAACATATTGGATTAATCAAGTTGATGGATAATAAATTATTAGCATTATACTTGAATCAATTTGGTAATGTACTATAAGAATTGCTTTAAGCGAGAATACTGCGATACTATGATGAAACATGCTCAAATCTTGGTTGGTACATTTTAACCGACGAATTTAAGAGCTTCACATGGCGTGAGACCTCCACATTAATGGAAAGACCCTTAGCTCCTGATATTGATCCAACACAACTTAAACCTGATTCAATTTATAACTATCAACTAAAGTAAACAAAAAGTTTTAATTAATATTTGAAGCTATTCCTCAAATATTCATAACCAAACAACTTTATAAACTATACCTTTAGCGTTTATTATTTTATTTATACTATTAAACTCCTTGTAAATTCATTTCATTTCTAATTAAATTGTCTTAATTTTAACACCTTATTATTTTTTAAGCATTAAAATGCTTTTTTATACTTGATAATTAATAATCAACTGCTAGAGATAAAAAACAACTGAAATATCTTTTAATCAAAACTCTTTCCCCAATTTCTTATGGAGAAAATTCAGAAAAAATTCGTTAAATTCTTGTAATTATTGACTATTAAGGATCTTTATTCCTTATTATATGGATTTAATATATTTTAGTTAATTTTACTTTCTAAATAATGGCATATTATTTTGAGGACTAGAATTTCTGTGGACCTCATTTTATATACGTATGTAAAATTTAAATATAATTATCAATAAATGATAATTAGACAATATAAAATATAACTCCATTCCAATATCATGAGAATATTTATTAGTTTAGTCAATAGATAGATTTTGAACTTGAGAAGGGATACAAATAAATTTACTTTCGATTTAAAACCATTGAATTTATTAAAGATGGATGTACTATTGAATCTCTAATATATTAATGTGAATTTAACAATCAAGCTGAAAATATCATATTAATGAATAACGATTATGAATTGCATTCCATAGAAATAATAAAATAACCCCAATCTCATAACAGCATCAACTAACTCAGAATTACAATATTGAAAGGCAAAAATAAAATCAAATAAATTATATCCACTTGATATTAAAATTTTATTCTGAAACATTGCACTAAATTAAATAAGACCAGATATTGGATAATAATGTAATTGTATATGATATATATATTAGGATAATGAAAATAATTTCTAGCTTTGATAAGATATATTGACTATTAACCATCGAATAAAATAAATTATTTAAAAATAACCCAAATTTTATCAAAAATGATTTTTGCTTTTAATTGTTTAATTCAATTATTATATTATAAATGATTTGAAATTAATATAAATCCTACAATATTATATTAAATTCATACTCCTTGTCAAAATCAGATTATTATTTTAAGATTTTAAATTCTATATTCTAAATATTTCTAATTAGTTAATGAAATACTCTAGCTCGGCGTCTATAATTATCAGTAATTTGATCATTTAATAATAACAATATTGTTTATATATAATACATTATTATTTATGATAATTAAATAATTAATCATATTAACTATTTATATATTCAAGTCATTTCAACCAAAAAATAATCAAGATTTCAAAGTCAATGAACTGGCCATAAGTCAAAATTTTACAATATTATAACGAGAAATATCGATAATAATCTATTTATTTATAAATTTTACTGTGGTAATCAGGTAAAATATTTTAAAAGAAACTCCCAGTTGCTATATTATTTTAAAACTATTAAAAAAATAATTTTAAAATTTAAAGCTGGTAGATCAAATAATTAGGATTTATCAAGATTTTATTGCCTATAGTCAATATACAAACAAAAAACTAAAAAAACATTCTTTTATATTTGGACCATCACCCACACTTATAAGCTAAATAATTAGCTATTATAATATAATTTTAAGACTAAAATAGTATGATAAAAGATCAAAAGTACAATTTTATATCAATAAACTACCATATTATCAAATATATCCTGATATATTCAAAGAAAAGAACTAAAATCAACTAGTCTTGGATCAATATATTGACTCCCCTATTTTAGATTTAAAAAGTTATATAATTAGATAAAAATTAACCATTATTTAAATTTCAAAAAATGATTAAAAAAGTAAATGTTAATATTAAATATAAATTATAATAAGATGTGTTTTCACTAATTATTACCTTAAAAAATTGGTTCAAGTAAAGCTATTTATAATAGATCCTATAATATTAAATGTTGCTAAAAACTATATATATATAATATTAAAAACTAATTATAATTCAAGATATGAGTCCTATTTATCATAAAAATAATATTAAAATCCATTGAAAAATAAAAGACTTAGTTGCCAAATCGCCCATACTCCCTAGACTTGAGTCCATGTGATCATAACTGTTATGGGAGATTGATTAATATTATTACTGACCAATAATTTAAAGATATCTAATACAATTGATAGAAAATTAAATCCAATAATTGTATCTTTAAAAAGGCTTTAAGGTGTCGAAAGGTTGCGTAAAATCTGGAAGAGCATCATTGATTAAAGTGCTAATTACTGATATAACAACAATATATGCATTTAATTAAAGTATATATATATGCAACATAAGTTTGAAAATCCAGACTTATTTTTTTATCATTTGTAAAATTAATAAATGTTAAATAAAACCATTCTTTTCTAATATTAATACTAATAAAATAAATAAACTCAGGAAGTGGAAAACTAAAATTTAAATATACTGAATGTTTATGGTAATTTGGTATTTCGTTTTTTCAAATGAATTTTAATATTCAATCAATATAATTTCTATTTCGAAATTAAATTTATATATGGAAATATTTATTAAAATTGTTTGATTACAAAATAAATAGGTTATTATTAGGGTTAAATGAATTTGAAAATAAATAGAGATGAAACGGACAAAATTGTTAGGATTGTTAGACCGCAAAAGATACTCAATCGCTTGTTGTTGTTGACATCATCTAGGAATTGATATTTCCAGTATGAACCTGTGACTATGACAGAATAATAGCTGGAAAAGTACTTGGTAATGAGCTGGTTCGCGAAGTTTGCATCCAAGTAGCCGTGTAAACCAAAGTGATTGAGTTGGAGGCCACTCACGCTGAGTTGTTTGGACCATCTCGAGTTTGAAGGTGAAGTTAATCGATGGCTGGGATCATTTGTTACATCGAGAGAGTTTGAAGTTTTGAAATAATTATCGATCAATTGTATCAATCTTTCCGTTTTAAAGTACCAGTAATTCACAAATTTTTTCAGTATCTCCATACTTTTATCCGTCTCGTTTAGGAAATCGTCCATTTGGATGGAATTAATGAGATACTGATAGGTTTCTAAGTCTTTCTTATTGAGGACAAGTAGACTGGCGTCTTTGGGATTGGATTGGAGTGTTGGTGGTAAATTGATGTTATCATCTTCAAATCTGATTACCAAGTCGTAACAATCTCGTTTCTCAAGAATCAAAAGATCACTGGTGACTGCGATATAAGATCCCAACCTTTGAATCTGATCTAATTCATTCACGCCAACGTTAAAGAGTATTTCATAAGGATCGGAATTAAATAAATCTGTTATAATATCTGTTAAAAAGGACAAATTCCATACTGAAATTTAAAATTAGCCTATTATATTAATAAAATAACACACTAAAAATTTACCTAAAGCACATGGGAATTGTAATGGAGGATTACAATAGATAACAATTCTCTTTTTTAGCAATATAAACTTCCAAATAACACTCCACTGAGCTCCAAATAAATAAATCACTTGTTCCAATTGATTTATTGGGTTTAGTACTTTTGGTGACTGTGCTGACGGGCTATTTAACCTTGGAGAACTTAAAAAACTATCGTTATAAACTGGGTCAGACTGTGAGAATACATTGGGTGGTAACTGATAAAATGTTGTTAATTCTTCGCGCAGTTCATCAAGGGGTAAATTCAATCTAAAATATTCAACAAATCAATTCATGATACTTAAAATTAATATCTAATAAACTTACTTGATATTGTCAATTAACTGTTGAATTCTAATATTCAAAGATAAATAATTATTCGAAATTAAACCAATCGACCTCATTTCATAACCTCTCACTTTAAAACGATTGGAACTAGCAGGTAGCCTTTGATAAATACAAACGCCATAATTTTCACCAATTTTAAAATAACTAAATTATTAATTAATATTAATAAAATATAAATAAAAAATATTACAAAATATCATTAAAAATTTTATGCAAACCACTTGGTAAACTTAAATATTCTACACTTTCTAAATTATATTCTAAACTCATTATTAATATAAAAAAAAGCATATAATATATTATTATTTATTATACCTTGAGGATATTTAAAATAAATTTCATTGCCTTTTAAAGGGTCAAATATAGATATAAATACTGCTTCAATACCGTCCAACTGTTGAGAATAATTTGGGGATGTCTGTAACTCGTAGGTATTATTCCCAGTTATTAGTGTTTCTAACTGATTTAACTTTATGTCTAAACTGCTAAATATTAAATTAAATTATGGTTTGTTTGGTTATATCAGAATTACTTGGTTTTTGAGGTATTGTTAATTGTATCAGATGAGTTTAGTAGTGGTGCTTCGATAGATTGTTCATAATTTAGCGTTTCCATTTTATTTCAAAATTATTAAAATGATTATTGTTTAAATAAAAGATATGATTAAATATTTATTTTTTATTCTTTTGCATATAATGAATATAGTATAGTATTTGTTTTGATAATGATTTTTGATTGGTTATGGGATATTTTCTGAGTTTAAATTTAGTTTTAATTTTAGTCATATTGAAATTTTTGGGTGATTATATAACAGAAAAGGGATATTGCTATTCAACTAAATTTGTGAATATTACACACTTTTAAACTATTAGACTATTTCTAAAATGGGAAACGCAGCAATATCAATAAAATTATATAGTATATAGACTGTTTAATAATTCAAGGTATTTAGTACTAATCTTTGTACATTTTTTACAATTATTTTAATGGATCTATAGCTAAAAATAACCATTATGTATTTTTTAATTTATAATAATACGATATTTTTATAAAATATGGCAATTAATTAGAAATCAATTTATAATAGATTAATGCAAAATAATTTTTATAAATACTGATTCACACAATCCAAAAAATTGATAAATTTATGAACTTGATGATTAACCACATATTTTAAAATTTAATATTTGAGAAAGATTAGAAACTAGAATTAAAAATTTTGTGTTATGGAAGATTTAAATTGTGTGAAAAATATGAGTATGTAATTATTTCAATTCCAAAAAAATTCGGTATTTTTCAATTGATTCATTTTTGTTCAAATGCTGTGAATAAAAAAAGAACGTATCAATGATTAAAGTTTCAAATTCTAATTATATTAGACTAATTTTAAATGTTATTAATTTATAATTTAATATATTTCAAATAATAGAATTTCCTTCAATTATTAGATTATCCGTGACAAAAATAATAATTTAAATTTAAAATAATCCAAATATTGCAGATTATTTGGTTAATAATTGAATTTTTAAGAGTTTATTATTTGAAACTTTGTGATATCACTTTTATGTTAACAAATTAAAATTTTAGAATATTTTGAAATTAAAAATAAAAAATTTGAATAAATTGGTGATTTAATTATTGAAAACGAATAATTATTTTTGTTAGCTACAGAATCGATTAAATATTCATAAACATATTAATGATGATAATAAATACTGGTTTTTCATGAAAAATAGTAGCCCTTTATAAATATATTCAATTATCATAAAAATTTATTTCTAAATTACAATTAATTAATTTTAGCTATTAAAATAAAATATAAATGAAAGTAATTATATTAATGACTCATAATAATTAGAATTTTATTTAATTGATTATTGAAATGTACAAAATTGGAAAATGTTTGTAAAATCAAATATAATTGAATTTCGAAGTGTTATTGTAAAAATCCATTTAACAGAATGAGAAAAAAATTATTATATAATGGATTTGGTCTCAATCAAGTGCAATGGGTACTGTAATTCTAATGATGTGTATTTATGATTATTATGCATCATTTATAACTATTTTAAATCAAAGTAGTCAATGTTATATCTTATATTAATATATTTATTGTTTCAATATTCCTGATTGATATTATATTTTCAAGCTTAATATTTTTTGTTATATTAAAAACTTTTTGAACTTTGACGAAGATTTGCTTATTATATGGAAAAATACGTGTATTAAAAATTGAACACAACTTTCAAATTGAGCTTCAGATCAATTAGTATTATTTTTATAGACGATTTTCTTGGTGGAAATGGTTCATGTAGTGGAAATTTTTGTCAGATATTTTAAAATTAATATTAAATAATAACTTTTATTACTCAATTCGGTTTAATACTAAGAGGAATGGACGTGAAATAATATTTTTTAGAATATTCATGTGATTATCAATGGATTAAGACTTGATTGTTATTCCATTGATCTTTGGATTATAACAATGGATACTACTAGATTTTTTACTATATTGTAAACTGAATTAAAGAATAAATAATGTTATAAATGTCATGAATTTTAGAAATGTTCAGAAAAATTCAAGATTAATGAGAATGGTATCAGGTGATGTGATGTAAATCGGATGTATCGTTTGATGAAAATATTTTATGACATTTAATATATACAGTATTGTATATTGAAAATGATGTCACAATATTCAATATTCAATTAAGTATAAATATAAATATATGATTCTAAGTTGAGTTCAAATCTCGAAAAATTAATAATTGAATGAATAAAATAATCATCGAAATATGAACTCTGCTAATGTAAACTCACCTGTACTTGTTACTGGAGGATCAGGATATATTGGATTTCGTATTGTTTATGAATTGTTGAAAAAAGGCTATAAAGTTCATACTACCACTCGTAGTTTAGAATCTTCAAGCGCTAAAAAGTTGAAGAAATTACAGGATGATTTCCCAAATCAGTTACGAATTTTTGAAGCTGATCTTCTTACCGATGGTGCATATGAAGAAAGTTTGAAGGGTGTTAAGGCTGTTATGCATGTTGCTACTCCTGTCAACTTCCACCCTGTTGATGCTGAAAGAGATATGGTTAAGCCAGCTGTACAAGGTAATTAAAATTATTGACTTTGCAATATTTTTCTAAATATCATCAATATCAGGTACCATGAATGTTTTAAAGAGTTGTCTCGATTGCGATACCTTAGAAACTATTATTGTCACTTCTAGTACTTCTTCTGTATTTGCTAATATTCCCACTCCTGGGGTTGTTTATGATGAAAGCAATTGGAATACAACCTCTCGCATCGATTTCAATCCCTATGCCTATTCTAAAACACTTGCTGAGAAGAAATTCTGGGAATTTGCAGAAGAGAATAAAACTCGATTCCGTTACGTCGCCATTAACCCCTGTGTCGTTGCTGGTCCTTACGTCTACCCAGAACTCGAGAAGGAGAGTGAAAATGTTGGTGTAGGTTATCTTACAGATATTTTATTTGGTCGTGGAGAGTTAATTCAGGGTAATTTCATACTCAATTTATAAATAATGGTTTTTAATGTAAATATTTGAATAGGTGAAATGAACTTAGTTGACGTCAGAGATGTCGCCAAAGCCCACATTGCTGCTTTGGAAAAATCTAACATTACTGGTAGAAATATCATTTGCTCTAACAGTATCACCTGGGCTCATATCGCTGATTTGTTGAAGCAGCATTATCCCAATCAACCCATCGTCACTAAACCCTCTGAAGAAAAATGGGAAAGATTCCCAATTAATAACTCCAAATCTGTTCAAGAACTCGGTATGGAATATATTGACGTTGATCAAACTGTTCTCGATACGGTTAAACAATTTATTTAAATAATTATAAAGGTATATTAATTTCAATATATAGTATATTATGAATATAGTAGATAATTCAAATTGAAGTTTGATTTGTGTCTAAAAATTTAAATTTTTTATTTAATTAAAAATTAATAACATGATATTAAATTTTGAAAAAGATATAATTAATATATTATAAATGGAATTGCTAATTAATTTTTGTAATTTAGATTTATATTAATTAATATTACAAAACATGAAAATTTAAGGATATATAGTATATATCAACTGATACATTTGTGACATATAGCAATTTTTTGAATCAATTTCATATTAATATTTTCCATCTTTTAAGATTATATTTTCAAACAATATTTTGATTTATTTAATTTGTAAATCATTGATTTTAAATTGGTTATGATCCTTAAAAATGGTTTTATTAAACTTTCAGTTAATAAATTATAATTTTTAATATATTATCGATGAAATAATGAATTTTATTTATCATTAAATTTTATAGTGTAGATTTTAACGTTAAATATTTAAAAACTATTTTATTTTGTTATTGTAATTGTAAAAATAAGACAATTATTTATATCAAAACTAATTTAAATTTGAAATTAATATTAAATGGATAAAATTATATAATTAATAAATGATCAAATATATCAAATATTATATATATAAGAATTAATTTTTTTATTTTAAAATATACAGTTGAATTAGTATTTTAATTGCTTTTAATTTTAATATATTGAATAAAAAGTTGGTACATAAAAATTTAATATCATAACTAGAATAAAATATTCTTAATTTTTAATAAATTTTTACTGGTTAAAAAAGTATAATTTTGATAAATTGATATATATATATATATATATATATTAATTTAAACTATTGAAAAATTGAATAAACTTTTATTTACTACTAAAATATGATGCGTTTATCAGTATTAAATTTAATAAAATTTATATTAAATATAATAAACAGTAATTCCAAAAAACATAATTAACATTTATCAACTAAATTTAAAAATTTAAGTCAATATAATTAACTATATTAACTTTGAACTAAATCACGTTATTTTTAATATTGCTCTTTATTAGCAATTCCTATTTGCTATTAAGTAATTTTGTAATTTGTTGGTTTATAAAATTTATATCAAATCATTTAAAGACACACAATGAACAATTAATCATATACCAATATATGTCAAATAATAAATAATTTATCATACCTAAATGCTAATATTAATAATTGTTTTGTTATACTTATATTATATTCTAGAATGGTGATTTTATCTAAATTTGCTATATAAATTTTATAGTTAGTTTATTTGAAATTTTGACAAATTTAAAATATTTAATAATATATATTATCATATCTTAATACATCAAATTTCGTATGTAATTTAAACAAAAAAAGGTATTATAAAAAATAGAATTTTAAGAGCGATTGTTTACATGCAATTTATATTATCAGTCATAATACAAAAACAATATTATATAAGTATAACTATCAGTGTTGAAAATAATTCATGAAGCTATAATTTTTTCATTATAATAAATAGTTAATAATTCACTTTTTGCTAAATATATATTGATAAAAATGAGTATACCTTATTCAAGATATAACCGATTAGTGTTAATTTTTGAAATAGTTATATTAAATTGAATCAATATATTTATAAAACGAATATGATTAACAACTAAATAAAAACTTGGATAATATGAAATATAACATGAGAGTTCTTTATTTATTAATTTATCTAACTTAAAAATTTTTTTAAATTAATTACCAATGAATCAGAACAATAATAATTTATATTTCAAGGCAATAAATTGATAATTAAAATTAAAATTCAATTAAATGTGAATTATATTGGATTAATATAATTTATTTGAATATCAAAAAAAAAATTAAAGACTGAATAGAATGTAATAATATATTATTAAAGAATATTTGAAGTGAATATATTTATAAATAAATTAATTGATAATGAAGTGATGTGTAAATATAAACTAATTATTAAAATTAGTAAAGGTCAAAAAATCTTAAATTAGATACACAACACATTACAAATATTCAAAATCAAAAGCAAGAATTTAAATTATTGATAAAATGTTAGTATAATAATGGAATACATACTGAAACACTAGTTGAATGAACTTGTCAAGTAATAGCAAAGTAAGGATGTAATAAGATCATACTTATATTCTGAATTATCAACTGAATTAATGAAAGGAAAATAAATATGATAGTTTATATATATACAGATGTAAATGTCAAATTAAGGAAAAAGAAGTTTCGGAATAACATTGCTCATGATATATTATGTATTCTTTGAAAATTTTAAATGCAGAGAAGAATAAAAAAATCTATATAAATATTTAGTATTATAGAAGAATAGAAATTAAATATACTAAGGGTGATTTGATAAAAAGCAATAAAAGACATATTATTTAGTACTTGCAACATAAATCGGATACTCGTTCGATATCGGAGGAATGCGTGAATAAATCCAAAGCTATTCTATAGAGAGTCAGATTGATAGTATTAGTACTCTAGTTATTCAATATGGTTGATTGCAATATAATATTTATTATTGGTACAAACCAAACCAAGTGGATAGTGAAGATTTTTAGTTCTTGTAACCACGGCTGGCACGACGACCACGAGCACGCTCGAATTTGCGTCCCTTGGAGCGGACGTAGGGCCTAAAATTACAATGGTTAGTAAAAAATAAATTTTGTAAATACATTCAAAAAACACATACTTGGCGTGGCTCTTGGGGACACCGGCAGCTCCGAAGTGCTTGACGGCTTCACGAGCGTTCTTTCTACCACGGAGTAACAAACAGTTAGAACCAGTGGGAGCTCTCAAAGCGAGTTGATCGAAAGTCAAACATTCACCACCAGCTTGAGTAATGCGGGCACGGGCAGTGCGAGTGAAACGAAGAGCACAGACCTTTAAGGCAGGGACTTCGGGAAGACGTTCGTCGTTGGTAACGGTACCAACAATGACGATGGTCTTATCTTTGTTGTTAGCGGAAAGCTTGACAAGGCGAGAGATGGAGACAGGAGGGCGGTGAATGCGAGACATAAAGAGACGCTTCAAAACGACCTTGTTGAAGTCGGACTCGGTACGACGAGCCAAGAAACGGTACAACTTGACCAAAAGACTCAAGTAGACGTTAGTGCTACGGGGAGCCTTACGGTTCTTGTTGCGGACGTGGTGCTTAACAATATCAATACCCTAATTATTAAAGATTTGTTTAGTAATTGAACATCACATATGTTTTGATTAATCATTTTGTTGTTGATTTATAAATTTTTGATTAATTGATGTGCTCATTTAGTATTATTTAATATCGTTTTGTTTGTTTTATCACGTATAATCCATTGCATCCATTATTTTATCCTCTTTAATTATTACATATTCATCTTATTTTGTTTACTTTGATTTCTTTTGTTGACCTTTACTACTCACCATTTCGTCAAATTGTTATCCCGTAGCGGTAATCGAAGAGAAGGTTATAGACCCATAATTACACCCGACTTATCACACACTTTTCCCTAAATTCGATTAATTTTTTTATTATAATTTTAATTTTGGTTGGTAAATTAATCTAACATAATTTGATGATTTCACTATTATCCCATAATCTTTTCAAATGAAATTTTATTTAAATATATTTATTACCTGTATTCTCTTAGTGTATAAACCCCAACTATCAACCTGTTAGTTTATTCATTCAATTCATTTAATAAATATGAAGTTATCATTAGTTCATATATTTTACTACAAATTCTCAATTTACACTTTAAATTTACATTATCTATTACTCGATTTATATTTTTATTTTAACTTTTTATTTCTAAATCAAATTAAATATAAATTTTTATTAATTTATTAATAATATTTGTATTTAAATATTTATATTTTAATTGATTTCTATATTTAAAGAATCTATATACATTTTAACTCAAAAATTTCAATTTAAACATTAGATATAATTATATTGATAAATTTAATATTTTTTCTATCTTTAAAATTTAAAGAGTATTAATAATTCTTACTATTTTAATTCACATTTTGCAGTTCATTCTGCAATATTTTTTATTGTATATAAGGTTATATATATATATATATATATATATATATATTTGATTAATTGGAACGCTTATTAGATAAATTTAAATTCGAACCATTTTGTGATAGTGACCTCTTTTTGTTCTTTTTAGATGTCTAAAAAATGAAATATAAATATTTCAATATAATATTTTCAAATTATTATTTACTTGACATAAAGAATATAAAAATTTTAATTCTGCTTCATCTGTAATATGTCCGAAATCTTGAAACAATCACTAAGTATTAGTATTTATTATCATTTGATATTTTATTTACTCTGGTGGGGTAGTGGTTGAGTACAATGGTCGGGAATATATATGGGTAAACGATAATGTTGCGTTTCGTTTGGTTCATACTTTGATAATATCCCTTCGTTCGAGCTTAACCCTTCAAATAAGTCTTCCACTAGAATATATAGTTAATTGATTACTGATTCAGAATAGAAGTATTATCAAATGAATTACTTTTTGATTTTGAATAATTATTTAAATCATTTTTTTGTGTTTTAACAAAGTGACCGGTTAAATTTCATTTATTATTCTTATGGGTTATTGATTATTTGTTAGTAATTATTTTTAAATATTGATTTTATGGCAATAAATTGGTCATATTGGATAAATATTTAATGAAGTTGTTTATTTCTGAATGAATAGCATAAATATATGAATTATGTTGTTCAATTTATAAGTTTTTTTTATATATTATAATAATGAAAATAATCAATAATTAATCATCGAATAAATGTATAATAAATTATAATATAAATTAATGTATTATTTTATAAATATAAATGATAGTAGTACTATATGTATGTTATTAGGCTAATTACAATGCTATAAATAATGAAAATATTCTTAATATATAATATACTTAAACATTATTTTAAAACAAATAAAATAATAATATAATATAAATTCAAATTTAAATTTGCCATTTAATTACAATTATTTAATGGAGTAATATTAGGATTGACTGTAATGTAAATAAGGTGGATAATGATAATTGATGTAACATAATGTTTATCATAATATCACATAAATTTATGTTTTAATTCTATAATTCATTTTTAATTATTCAATATAAAATTATAACTTTCATTAATAGAATATACATAATTATATATTTATACAAGATGAGCTTTAATAATTCGAATACAGGATGGTCCAACAAAGTTGATACTAACAAATGCTCTTCAAGCAAAGAGGACCCGTTTGCTTCATTAATCAACTTGAATAAATCTTCTTCAAAGCCACCAACTCCAATGGCATCGCCTCAACCGACAACTCAGGCCAAGGGATTAGCTCCATCTGGTGGTTTGTTTTGGAGTATGAAAACTTCAACTGTTATTCATAATAATAATCAGCAACCTTCAAATGTTTCTTTGAATAAGTTAGCTGCAGAGCAGAGTTTTAGTTCATCACCTACTCTTAGTAGTACACCTACAGGCGGATATGTTTCAGCTTCATCTAAAACGTATTTTAATATTCAATTGTTCTATATTTATTGAATACTAACCACTTATTTAATAGATCTGATCCATGGGACCTAGATTTCTTATCAAATGCTTCTTCAAAATCTAAGCCAGCTACTCCTATACCTAACTTCGACCCCTTTGATGTTAGCTCTTTGAAAGTAATTAGCTCAATACTTGAAATTTAGAATTTTATTTATATCAATCTCGATTTAGAGTAGTAACAATTCGAAAACTTCAATTCACCAGTCAGATCCTTTCGGCCCAATTCCTTCCACGAAGGTGCACCCTCCTCAAGATCCTTTTGACGATCAGAATGATTTCCTCGGAGAGCTTGGTAAGCCATATAGTCCCCGAGTGAGCTCTCCTCTGCATGATACTCGCACTCCAGAAGACACTTCAGTCGATTTTGCCTTGGCTCAATTGATGGAAGAAGGGTTTGAATTGGAAGCAGCAAAAGTTGCTTTGCAACTTGAAGGAAATAATGTTGAACAAGCCAGGCAAACTTTATTACAACAGCAATCTATCCAGAACAGAAATAGTCAGCCTTCCCGATTTTCAAGTGACGAAGAAGAATGGCTCGGTCGACCACCCGTCCCCCCACATCGCTCCAATACAAGAAATCAAACAAATTCCAACTTGCCATTTTTCAAAAACATTAATCAAGACCAAATAATGCAACAGGCAAACGAGTTTGGAACTAACGTGTTTAACAAAGCTCAGATATTTTTTAACAAATCTAAGCAAAAGATGAAAGAAAAATGGGAAGAAATCCAGAGCTCTGATTTTTCATCTGGTCACTCAACACCCCCAGAATTTAGTGACAGGTATGAAAGGAGAAGAAAGTTTGGAAATTATGAAGTTGATAGAAATCAGGGTTACTCAAGCGATGATGATTTTCCAAATAGTCATGAAAGATATAGAGATGACTCCGATGATGAAGATCATACAGGTTATCAAAAGTTCGACTCCGAGATGGGTGAATTTGGCAACTCTACTCGTCAAAGAAATGACTTGAGCGCTTCCCCAATCTTTAATTCATCCAAACCACCAACCTTGAATAAACAGCCGGAACCTGAGCTAGATCTGTTAGGTTTGTCAAACATCTCTTCCTCTACATCTTCACGTCAACAACCCTCGCCTTCAGCTCAGAGGCATTCACCATCCCAACAACATAGTTCGAGACCTCGACCCCCTGTACCTTCTAGGTCATCAAAACCACCTGCATCATCAACTCCTCCTCCAGTGGATAAAGCTTCAGTAGATACACAAACACTTGCAAAATCTGAGCAATTGCGTCAGAAGGGCAATGAATTTTTCAAACTTGGACAATATGATCAAGCCCAACAATATTATACCCAGGCAATTAATATTCTCCCCGCTCAGCATCCTAATTTAATTCCATTATTAAACAATCGATCTGCATCATTGCTAAAATCGGGTGATTTCAGCAAAGTACTGCAAGACTGTAATCATGTCATTCAAATGATTGGTCCCCACAAGAACTACACACCTCAAAATAGCAATTCAACTTCTTTGATGGCTCAGATGAACTTAAAGGAACACTACTGTAAATGTATAATCAAGCTAGGTACAGCCCTAGAAGGCCTAGAGAAATTTAGCGAAGCAATGGCCAAATATCAAGATCTAGTTCAGCTTGGATCCAGTCAATTCTTACCACAAGCTAATCAGGGTATTCAACGATGCCAGAAAGCTTTGAAACCCAAGCCTAAACCTGTATATAAGCCTCCTGCTAAACCTGCAGCTAAAGTTGAAGTTAATCGCTCTGATGCTGTTCAGAAGTTAAGACAGCAGCAAGTGGCTCAGGATAGAGAAGAAGATCAGAGATTACAAATAACCGATCAAGTTGAAGCAAAAGTAAACGCATGGAAGCAAGGCAAAGAGGGAAATATCCGTGCGCTATTGAGTTCTCTTCATACTTTGCTATGGCCTGAACTCAATTGGAAGACAATAGGTCTTGGTGATGTCTTAACCGACAAGCAAGTTAAGATTTGTTATATGCGAGCGATTGGTAAACTCCATCCTGACAAACTCTCTCAGTCAACCACTGTAGAGCAAAAGTTGATGGCTAATTTAGTATTTGCAGCTTTAAATCGAAGCTGGGATGAATTCCAAAATGGTAATAAATAATCAAGCTGTTCAAGGATCTATATCAGTATAATTTTTTAAACCAACTATAATAGATTTTTTTCATGATTAATCATTAATTCTCAAAACCAGCATTTACAATAAAAATTAAAAATTTAACCATCATTGATTTAAAATTCGCTACTTAATTTTGATATTAATAATATAAACAATTAAATACACCCAGATGGATTTTATTCATCATAAATCATTACAGTATTTAACAAGATTCGAGAAAATTTAGCAATTATAATAAGTTGAATAAAAATGATTTAAGCCAAACCAAGGCTGCTTTTGGAAATGCAATCTAAAAACCACTTTTTGTCGCGAATGAAGATACCATTCTCCTGAGAAGACGTGGTAGAAGTGTCAATTTGGTCACGTATGATAACAAGTTTCATATGATCATTCACACCTTTAACATGAGTTGGAGGTTTTGGTGTGACGATACCTTTACCTATCTTTACCAAATTTCTAAGTTCAGTTTTGTTGGCACCTCCCGAGTCGAATTTGCCATCAAAGTAGAATTCAAAGCCAGAAAATAATCCAAAAACCTAAGGTTATTGATTAATATATTATATTTTAAAAAATATTAGTTATATTACCTCACCAATAGGTCGTTCAAAAGCCAATTTGGGTCCAGCACAGGGGTAAATAGCAGAGTCGCCTTGAACAATGAAAGGCTCTTCTTCAAGAAGACCACCAGCATGAATGCTTTGAATTATCCCTATATTTAAATTAATATACTAGTAATATTTTAGTGATAATTTAAAAAACTAACAATCATAGCTTAAAATTTTCTGTGATAGAAGCAAGCCAAACAAATATTTACTACTTCGAATGCAACCTTTCTCTAATTCTTTATATTGACCAATGAGGTGAGTAGTTTTAGGATCATAGGGTTTACTTGATGTGAGGGTAACGTTGACACCAATTGCTTTTAGATATTTAATATCTTCAGTCAATCGATCCTAAAAATTTAATGGCAATTATTTTTGGAATTCGAAAAACATTATAAATATTAAAATACCCTAAAATCACTATTTAATCCGGTTGTGGCCAGGTAGATTTTCTTCCAAGGTTTAGCTTTAATAGAATATTCTGTAATATTGGACATCGTGCCATTTATATTGTTCGAGGTTGATTTGGAAACCTTGAGTGATTTAGTTGATTCCAATTTTAATAATTGTTTAACAGATGATAAGCTTTTTACAAAGCTTGAATCTGCTTCTGAGCTCGATGTACGATTTTTCTTTGAATTGGCAGTTCTGGACGATGGGAATCTAAGGTTGTTACATGCTTTACACTTGCGTCTTTTACAATTATTCAATAGTGTGCACTTGGTACAAGTCCACTCTGAAGTATCTGAATCTGGAGTGGGAATAGACTATAGACCAATATATATAGGTGATCAAACAGTTAATAATAATCTACATACCTTGGTCTGACCTAATATTTTCTTTGATTTGGTATTAGAGGAATAGCTATCTTTTGGTTCTACTTTCAGGGATTTATTCTAAATTATCAAATTAGAATTATTAAAAATTATTTGCAAAAAGTGAAGGAATACAGTAATATCTGGCGATTGCTGAGATTTAAACTTCTTAGAATTAGGTTCTTTGAGCAATTTCTTTCTGGTTTTACCAGGTTTTGTATTAGAATCAATTGATTCCTAAAGAAATAATGACGATTAGTTAAAATTTTAAGGATATGTAACTTGAAAAATACATCTAATTGGGATTGAGGTGGTTTAGTGCTAGGTAAAATGAGTGAATCAAGTTGCATAGTATTATCCTATCAACAATCAAAAATGGATCAGCAAAAATATAATAATATTAGAATGAACGAATTGCTTACATTAGTCAATTCGTCTTTAAATTGATCACATTGAGAATTAGATGGAATCTTGATATAATCAAACTTATCCAATGGCCCTAGAGTTTTAAGGGTACAAGAATCAACTTTAATTGGATCCTATAAACATAATAGGGTTAAAATATGTTACTAATAAAAAGATAAGTGATATACTTGGATGTGACTCGGGTTAATCGAAGTATCTTCTGGATGATTCATAGTTATACTCAGCATTCCAGGAGCATCAATTCCATCAAAAGATGAATTGACTTGATCGTTATTTTGATTGATTTGATTTTTGGACTGATTATACTTCCCCGCAAATTGTGTGTTTTGGGTACACATAACCATATCTACTTCGCTTCGACTGAAATCCAATAAATTTAAATCATTAAGTCCAATGTCTATAGTTCCAGGATTTTGAGATTGAATAATGCTAAATTCTTGTGAGTTAGGAAGGAGTGCTTCAGGGTTGACAGTAGTATTTGGGTCACTCGTTTGTGAGTTGAATTTCTGTGTTGATGTAAATGGAGCATCAATTGAAAGATTGTCATTTAAAAAATCTCTTGAACCTAGCTTTGGATCGGATTTTGTTGTTTTCTGAGATGGGTTCTGGGTCGAAGTGAAAACAGTATACTGAGAATTTGATATATATTTTTTACTAAAAGGCCCGTTCACAGGATTCATTTGGGTTAACACCGTTTTGATAGGAGGAGGATTATTCAGATTGTTAATTTTGGGAGATGTTTTCACTGATACATCAGTTAATTGAGTGATGCCCATTGATATTTCCTCAGGTTGACTATTTTCTATACTTTCTTTCATAGATGTTAAATTGGATAGGTTAAGTTCGCTGCTTGTCCTTTTCAAATTCAAACTAGAAATATTTGCCATTGAAATATTGCTGAAGCCAACTGGTGTACCAAGAGCCCTTAATTCATGCAATAACTCAACTAGGTTTCTTATGGGAGGATTACTTTTAATATTTAAAGGTATGGCAAAGCTACCGCAGTCAAAGCATGTATTATGATTTGGTAAATGGTCTCGAATACATTTGCTAATAAATATAATATATTAAATAAATTGTTATACAAGAAAAGGAAATACGTAAAATGAATAACACTTACTCGCAAAATGTATGCCCACATTCGCTGACTGTACTAGCAGATTTATATATATCTTTACTAAAGTAGCATTATTAATATTTGTTTATTCTCAAGATAATACGTGATATACCAGATAAGACAAGTGAGCTTGGCAGTCAAGATTCTGACTCTGTCATTAAAATCGGAATTATTGGTGGACATTGAAATTTTTTAGTGAAATTGAACTAGTTAAAAATATAAAGTTTTTCAAGAGTTATAGTATTTGAAAATAATTTAGAGAAGTTTAAGAAATTAAAAATACAAACAGATAAATATAAAAATAAAAGTAAACTAAAAGGGTCAAATTATGTAAACTAACTTAAAAACTCAAAGATTAGACCGAAAAATAAGTTTTAAATGAAAGAACAAGTAAAGACCAGATCAAGTAGTCATATATGTTTTTGAAAACTGAATTTATAATCAAAAAATTTAAGCGCTATCACCTCTATTTATATCCGATTGAGCCACAGTACCAAATTTAGGAACTTACATCCTTAAATTCAACTATAAATTTTCTTAGCCAATAGATTTTTGTTAGAGTGATCTAATTATTAACGTTTTAATTGATTAGCAAGAATTATGTATAACCATCCAATCAAATGTCAATTTTATTAAACACGAAAGATGATTTGAAATGCTATAAAATTTTGGTGATGATAATAAACACATTGATCAAATAATTTTTATCAGCGTTTTTAGTTTAATATGATATATAAATTCATATTATCATCATTAATTTTAAGTCAAAGTTATTATAATATTTTCATAATTTATTTTTTATCAAATAATAGATTAATATTATATAATATGCAATCGAAACAACTGAAACCCTTTTCAATATGAAAATAACCTTGGATTTTAAATCCAATAATTATCTTTTAATTAAATGCAATATTTTAAATATATAAACGTAAAGTATATCTTGTTAAAAATGATATTAATTAATTCTGTTCTAAACTTAACAATAATCATCACAGAAATTATTTCAAAGGATGTATTATCATGATAAAACATCTTCAAGAGTAGTTTAACATCGAAACATACATTGAAATTGATTATTTGTTCTACATTTATTAAATATTTTACTAATTTTAAAATTCATTAATTGTTTAATTAATAATATTAGAAAAGATAATTAGTAAAATTTTGAAAAAATTATTAGAAGAATAAATCAGGTTTAGTAATTACTTATAATTAAACTGTTCCAAAGTTGTTCAATTTTGATCACTGTTATCCAAGTCTTGTATGAAGTCCAGAGACCCCAAGGAGGTAAACCTCAACGCTAATCCTGGAAGATTGGCCTGATTGTTTGTTAGATAGCAAGGGGATATTTTTAATTATATTGATCTTTTAATATATCTTTATAATATTTATGATATTTGAAAACTTTGGTTAATCCAAGTTACATATATAAATATCAAGCATTTTCACATATTTTGCTTATAAAATACTTGTCATTAACTATTACTTTACATCAAAAGTATTCTTTTATAAGGTAAGATTTGCTCATATTTGTAATAAAAATATTCTAATATTATTTTGGCCTTTTTACTTTCAATTCATCTATGTTTTCTTTTTATTGATATTTTATCTTATTATATTTTTTAAATTTAAAAAAAAAATTATTAATAAATTTCATTCTTTTTCTCATTTAAATCATCTTAACAAATATATATATATATTATATTTTGATAATTCATATATTAACTCTTGTTAAAAAATCATACAAATGTATATATTTATTTAAATCATAATAATTGATGATTATTTATATTATATAAATTAAATAATGGCAAAATTTTGAAAAATTAAATATAATTTTTCAAATATAAAGTTAAAAACAGATAAAAATTATAGATATAATACTCCTTTTTATTAACAATAGCCTTGGCTATATTTTTGATTAAATTTCCAATATTTTTAAATTAAAATTTTCTATTAAAGATTAATATTTAATATTTTGTAATTTAATTATATCTGTTTATAAAAGTTTTTTTTCTTAAAAGCGAAATCTTTAATTACCCAAAATTATTATAATTATATAAATTATAATCTGGTGAATATATTAGATATGATAGTTTTATGCATTTTTTAAAGAAAATTATTGGTAAATTGAATTTTATATATTTTTCAAATATTAAAAAAAATAATTAATATCTTTAATTTATAATTAAAATATGATTTAGAAACAATCTTATTTAATAAATAAAATATTCATTTTTAATTAATTAATTTTTGATAGTTAAATAAAAAAGTTATATATTATTATAATATATAATATTAATTATTAGTAACTTATAAATATAATGTTTTTTATAAAATAGTTATTTTGACATAACTTAAAATTTTGGTTTAATTTCAAAAACTATAAAAAAGAACAAAGTTTACTAATTCTAGATATTTAATATTAAATTTTTATTTTTGAATATATTTTTAAAGGTTTTATTTAATTATAATTTTTTGATTTTTTTAAGTTTTAAATTATTTATTATTTATTATTTATTGTTTTTTTAAAACCCAAATCTAGTAAAAAATATATTATATTCTTTTTTAATATCTTTTTATACCTTTATTTTTTATTTAAATTCATTTATAATTTACTCTTTATTTTATCTTATTTATATTATCTAAAATCTTACCTTAATAAATAATAAGTTTTATAACTTGAAATAAATTGCTACCCTAGTTTTTAGCATTAGGATAGTATAAAATAGTAATTTTGAATAAAACATTTTTTTTATAAAATTACTTATAGAATTTAATTAACTTTAATAAGTTTATGTCTGTATTAATATATTACCAAATTAATAAACCCTTGAATATCAATTTCCAGTTTAATTATGATAAATTCAGAAATAAATATAAATAAAAAATAATAATTTTATTAATTTTTTAAAATATTTTTTTCATAATTAAAGAATTATTTAAAAAGTTTAGCATTTTTTTCATAATTGATAATTATATATCCTTTATACATTATTTAGTTTAAAATTCAGTCCTTAAAATATTTATTTTAATTTAGTAATAAATTGATATGAAAATTAATAACTTATAAATACCAAAGTCCAAATATATATCAATGTATATTTTTAAATATCTACTATTATTAAAAATAATAAATAATGCTATTACTCTCTTATATTATTAATTTGATTATATTTAATTTTTATTTCTCTTTGATTATAATATTGGTTGCTCCCAAAATATTAGGATTTGTATTAGGACAGGAATCAATATTAAATTGATTTTTATTTGCCACAATCATGGGTTTCAATCATTAATTATTTTGAAAAAAATTACTTTTTATTATCTGTAGCCCAAGTGAATAATGATTTGTTTAACCGCAATATATTTACGTTTTAAATTCAGGATATATAAAAATAAAATATTATTCACTAATTAATTAAACCATGTCTTATATACCTCATTTAGCTTAATTTTTTATTACTATATTTCGTTATTCGAAGAGTTTTTTATCAAACATTTTTGAGGATTATTTAATTTATTGTTATTTAATTGAAAATACAAATTATACATTATCACAATAATTTCTTTTTTATTATTTTAAGAAATTAATAAATTCAATTATAAACTTTGAAAAATAATGTTTAAAGTTAGAATTCCTCTTTTAGTTATCTTCATTCTATTTTATAAATACTTTTAATTTTTGATAATTTTTAAATATTCATATTAAATCTAGCAAATATTGTCCTAATAAAGGAAATAATATTATCAATTATTTTAGTAAAATTTTATATTTTATAATTTATTTTTTTAAACCAAATAAATAGAATATATAACCTATTTTTTTAATTCAAATTAAATTATAAATTATTTAAAGAATAATTTTATAATTGATTTTTATGAAGTTTTTTATAAAAAAAATTATAACATATTTTTAAAAATATCCTTCAATATCTTATTTTATATATTCTGATAAGTGTTTAATTGCAATTGGGTTTTATCTTTATAATATTTTATATTTATTATATAAAATAATAAGATTTCTTAAATTATATTAAATATACTAATTAAAAATAGTTTTATTTAAAAAAGTAATATAAAGTTTATTATTAATTGATTTTCTTTTAAAAACTAAATAAGAATAGCAAATACTATTATAATTTAATAATATCAATAATATTTACTTATCAATATAGTATTTATTTAAAATAATTTATAAAAAGGGTTAATTTAATTTAATTTAATATTTTGATTTATGTTTTAATAAAAGATTATATAAAAAGATATAAAATTCATTAATTGTAATAATTTATTATTAAAACTTTAGTTTTTAACTATACCTTAATAAATTTTATTTAACAATAATTACTCTAGCTTTTTTTAAGCTTTAGTTAAATTATAAGGTATTTATTTTATATTTTTATTAATTAATTTTAATCTAAAATTTAATATACATAAAATACTTATATAATTAATATTAAAATACCTTAATAATTTTTTAATTAAAATAAAAAAGTATTTTTTAATATACTTTTTTACTTTATTAATAATTAAAAGAATAATAGTTAAAATTAATTTTTTAAATTTTAACAGGTTTTAAATAATTTCTTTCTTAATATTAAAGAAATTTACCCAACAATAAATTATTAATTTTGATAATATTTTATTACTAAGAGTTACTTATAAATTTAAATAATTTTAAAGGGTTTATGGTTTAGTTTTATTAATACTAAAATAAAAATCTTTTGATGAACACTATTTAGTTTAAACATAATCAAATTAAATAACTAATTTTAAAAAATTTCTAATTTCTTCAATTCTACAATAATATTAATAAGAATTGTAAATGATTGAAATTAATAAATAATATAATATTGTGGTTATTAAAACATATTTGAATAATTGATCTTACTCAGATTCAAACTGAAGACTGTTTGTGTGTTAGACAGATGTGATAACCAACTACACCATGAGATCTTACTAAGTGTGTGGCAATTGTTACTTTATTGATATGTTTTCCCATTCAAAAATCACTATCAAATCACTGATCATCCCAATTAAGCCATATAAATAATCCCAACCAGTTGTGAATAAGGCTCTAAACTCATGATATCACAATATCTACATGTCTTACAACCATACTATTGATCCTTGATGGCCTACTTATGCTATACTTACCACTTAATCAAAAAGAATTTTTTCTCTATTTTACAAATAAAACCTTATTTTCCTACTCAAACCCCGCTTCAGAGCATACTCAAGGAGCCACCTATAGCTTCACATGAGAAATATTCCATTATCCATTCTACATCCATTCCTATTGGTATTCTGTGATTTTGCCTTCTTAGCATGCCAAGTTCTCATACTGCCACTGCTGATTTAGTCACCCTCTTCAACGCCCCATTCAATAGTAATCATGGTCGGATGGCCAGAGAACGGATCATCAGTAACCTGCATTAGTTTGTAGGCACAATGCTTCACAATCTGGCCCATACAATGGCTGTGTCAGTATCCTCGATGACTCTCAAGGAGCTAATAACCGCGACAAAGTGCCTTGCCACTAATTACAAATTTCTATTAACAATAGGACCAAATTGTTCGATCAATAAAAAGTATTCTTTTTTCATTCTTGATCCAATATTTTGTATCCTCTTATTATCAAGTCCATTTTACATCTATCAAGTAAATTTATCTAAGTCATTATAATCATTTCTCCCAATACTTTCCAATATCTTTTAAACTTTTATGAAAATGCTCTTGTGATTATAATCCGTTTATCAGTATCTTTAAACTAGTATGAAATTAAAATATTTTAGTTATTTTGATTTCATTATAATAATATAAATAGTCCCATTCAATTAAATAAATCTAAAATTCTTTTATGATTATAGATTCATTATTTAATACAGGAAGTTCTTGTTAATTATTAAATTTATATAATACAAAAGAAATTCCTGGTTGTAATTATATTTATTATCACAATATTTAGGTAAAATGTATTAATTGGGTTTTTGTTAAAATAAATATACCATATACAAATAGTTTTTCAATGTAGAAATAATAATCAAAAAGATTGAGACACATATAATGTATTTTTGCTAATGCTTGTCATATTTCTTATCACTACTGAGAGTTTTTAGTGTATCTTTGAATTCAACAAAATTAAATTGAGTATACAATTAGAATAATGTTTTGTATATGATCCATAGCATTAATTTTGTTCTTGATTTATTTGATACAATATTTGATGATATGCCTATAGTTTGAAATGTTTGTTCTACGAATGAGTTCTAACTAAAATCACAATTAAAATTATCCTATTTTTATAACTTTTTTCCAATTTCGAATTAAATTTCTATCAATATCAAATAAAATTTAATCCAATCAAATTCATATTAGAATAATATAGAATTGTAAAAAATTGGTATAATATAATATAATTTAGTTGAATGTTAGATCAAAAAAATTTTTTGATGCTATCCTTGAAATGATTTATAATAAATCAAAAATATAAAGTATTATGAAAGTTATATATTAGATAAAAATTATATATACTATTATAAATTATTTTATCCACTCAAAAATTAAATTATACTGATCGAATATTGTATAAAATTTTACAATTTAAATTTGTTTAATTTAATACTGAATTATTCGACCGTAATTGATAATATAAATTAATATGCTATTATCAGAAAAATCATTTTAAAGAATGTATTTTGAATTCTGGCATTGGAATTAAAACTATAAAAAGGGTTAATCGAGAATGAATTCTAGCAAAAACAAGTTACTGTCAAATGATAAAGTAAGTCAAGGATTATGATGAGCAACAATAATAGATTATTTCATATTAATGTTAAAACAATTATAAATATATCGACGGTATCGAAGCTAGAAATCAAGATGATCGCTAATGAGACAAGTAAAATTAATCAATATATTAATTAATAATTTCAACTCGACTAATCTCTTCGTTGGCGAAGCATATTCAAGATAAATTTAGCATAATTAGATACAAGGTTGTGAGTTAAAAATCATAGTTATTTTAAGCAATCCGAGCAGAATCTTCTGTTATTAGCTCCGAATTCGTTATAGGACGCTTATCCATTTCGACTTGGCTTGAAGGAGAAGCTGGCCCAGTTTGGATCGATGTGGTGTCAGATTGAATCGTATCATCAGCCCTTTCTGAAGGTGAAGGTAATGTCTCTTGCTGTGAAGTCTGTGGAGACACAGTTTCTTCAGTAGGAGCATTGGTATCAGCTGGTTGCGCAGATGGAGAATTTTCAGTAGAGTAACCATTTTGTTCAGCTTCTAGTAAACTTGCACGAATGGCCTCCATAATCATCAGTTCTTCAATATCTACACCCATATTATGAACAGCGGCCAGGTAACCAGCGTAGTCGCTTGGAAGGTCAGCTCTGGTTCGACGAGAGGAACGCGGACGGATTGATAAAAATCTACCAGGATGAGCTAGGAGGGCACCTCTTTGGTTACCTCTATTGGAAGAATTTCTCATGCTTTCAGGACGGAATTCATCTATTGAAAATTAACCAAACTGGTTAACATTATGAAAAATAGAAGAATTACCTGCTGTGACAGAGCTTGCGGTTTTATGCTTTTGAGGCTTTTCGTCACTCTCTGAAGAAATCTATAAGATGAAAATAAGCATTAGAATAATGTATTTAGTTGAAATATAAAATACTAGATGGCTTAAAATTATAACTTACATTAGGATTATTGGGATTAGCCAAGAATGGATTTTCCAAATGGTCGTATCTCACAGCAAAATTTTCATGGGCACAGAATGGGCATCTAAAAGAAGGAATGTCAAGTTAGATAATTGGTACGTTGATAAATTTTAGAATATATTTAAAAGAATAATGATAGGGTTGAACAGTCCCACTAGCAAATGACAATAGAATTATTAAATGACTTACAATGGAGGCGTGTCTGAGTTTGCAGCTCTCTTAATTTCAACTAGACATTCTGTACATATGGGTTCATCACAACAGCTGGAGTAATTTATGTTGGAAGGATAATACTAAAGTTGCAATTAGTTAACTATATTTTCAATGAAATTTAATTTGTTAATTAATAATTATATAGGTTTAACATTTTTCCGTTCAAAATATTATAATATAAAAACAAGTCCACTTACCAAAAAGCAAATAGGACATTCAATAGCTTTCTTATATAATCCTGTCAAAATATTTTCTTGTGAATTCGCAAGCGAAGAGTCAATCTTGGGAGATTTTTGACTATGGGACTTCTGGTGGCCAGTCAGGGTACCCCATTTATTTCCGGAGGTAGGCAAATTTAGCTGACTCGAAGATTTAGGGCGAGGTTGCTGGTACATTTTATTAAGAAGGGGTGACGGGAGTTTGCTGACTTCGTCTGGCTCATTGAGTCCTTTATAAAAAGGTGCTATTTTCCTTTCAAGTATAAGTTTTCGGATTATTTTAGGGTCATAATCTAAGTTGCTTAGTTGGTAAATTCCGAAGGGAGTTAAGGTACCATAATCAATAGTTTCTTCTTGTTTAACTTTGTGTTTTCCTTGGTGGTTACCCATATTTAATAGTATTTGTGTAAAAAAATATATTTATAAGAAGATCGATTATGTAAAATGTATATAAAACAATTGAAAAAAATAAATGTGGCTGAAGCACAACTGAATGAATGTGTAATAGTAGTAAAAGTAGTCAGAGTATAAAAACAGTCAAGATATAACCAATAAATCAAATAAATATATAGTTGGTATCGTTTAATACAAGAGTGAAAGAGATTATTGAATATAAATATTTAACAAGGAATAGGTGTAATTTAAAATTGATTAATTGGATGATAATAATAATTGGGTTGAATGGATAATAAGTTGAGTTGATTGAATAAATTGTTTGAAACTATTTACAACGTTATCATAAAATCATATAATTTCCATTGATTACCATCAATCGATACTATATTGGTATTTATAGAGGATTCTAAGGGATCAGGTCATATTTAAAGTTTTATACATATTCATATAATGATAAATAATTCTATGTATTAATTCTGCTCATATATTAAGGGGAGGATTGTAATTCAAACAGAGAGTAAAAGGGAGAATTATATCATTAATTGGAAAAATTTATTGGATCATAAATGACTACAAAGGGTAAATATTGTATAATAATTACCTAGTAAGATACCTCATACATTATATTTTCTATTATAGTTATTTATAATCTCTACTATGAAAATTATTTGTATTGAATATATTCAAATTTGAAATCAACGAAACAAAATATGTGGATCAATGTTAAATTTAGATTCTGAAGTAATATAAGGTTTGTTATAAATAAGGTATAGTGGCAACATATCACTATTATTCATTGTATATTATTATCATTATAAAAATAATCATATTTTTTCAATATAGATGTCAGTTGAAATTTTCTAAAAATGCAATAAGATCAAGTTGATCAATGCTTCTGAATTGATTGGTTCACAAATTGATAAGAATGCATAGATTAGTAACCATTTGTCAATTGATTAGTCAGAATGGTTAGAGAATATATAATATGACCAATGCGAATGAAAGGAGTAGTGACATGAGTAATTTTAATTAAAAATTGAGTGATAAAATAGAGCTAATAATAGCAATCTATTCTTTTTTTAAATACTGGATAACTATGGCTTCCATAGGTTATTATTATAACTTTTCTTCTCACACTTCATTAATTATTTGATCGCTGTTAATGTAAATAAATGAGGGGGTATGAGGTTGTAGGGAGTTTTATTTACAATTATTCCTTTTTTAGAGCAATTTTTAATTCAATTCACTTAATATTAAATAATTTGTATAAAATGATGATTAAATACAGTACAATTATCAAAAAGAGATATAATATAATGATATAATAAACTTTATATAAAGGATATTAGCTCAAAAGTTTCCAATGGGACTAAGGATGGATTAATAGTAACATTCAACTCGTTGCTCAGCCTTCTATGATTTCATTATTCATCATTTTTTTAAAACATTTAGTCACTAAAATTCCATTATTAAAATCAATTCAAACCATAATTTTTTCATTCGAAATTAAGGAATATAGCTATATTCATTTTTTTAATAAATAAATCTGGATAACCAGAAATTACATTGTAATTTGGATCTATACAAACAATTTTATGAAATCGTTACATAGTTTTTATTCATTACCTAAGATTACTTCATTAAAAAATGAATTCAAAATTACTAGCTACGATTTGGATAAAAATTATAATATTATTACATTCAAATATTTGAATAAATAAAACTGATAAAAACAAATTTTGAAGGTGTATTTTGTATTAACAAACATCATAATTGGATTTTAAATGAGTCATAAAGCATCATTTTGTTTATCTTTATTCAATGAATAACAAGCATATAATATACAAAAGATATAAGCCTATATTGTGAATAATACAATATTTTAAATACTTTCTTTTTGTTAAGATCTATTAAACAGTATTTTTTTTATCATTTGTAAATTTTATATTTAATTGATATTTTTCTGTAATATTGAAGTACTGGGATTGAATATAATCAAAATTGTTCAATATTAATCAAATTTAATCAACTCTTGTCCAAGTCCTGTATGGAATCCACAGACCCCAAGGGGACAAGCCCCAATACCAATCCTGGAAGATTAACTTGATTATTTGTTGACTAGCAAAAGAGTATACTTTTAATAATATTAATGTCTTGATCCATTTTTTATGATATTAAAAATACTTGAAAGTTTTAATTGAATCCAGTTAAATATTCAAACACTCAAAACTACTATATGTTGTGCTTATGTGAAAATTATATTATTACGATATACCAAAAGTACTCTTTTATTTTGTTATATAAAGTTTTCTTAAATTTGCAATAAGATTATCTTAACATTATATTTGTATTTTTACTTTTAATGCATTTATTTGCTTTTCTCATCATCATATAATTGTTAAATTAAGGAAATATAGTAATAAGATATTTATTCAAAAATCAATCTAATAGATTTATTATAAACCTTGTTAATATGATTTTTGGTTTTTTAATATTTTTAACTACGTTTCTCACTATATTGAGATTTAAATAATAGATTTTTAGTATAATTTATTTTACAGCCTGTTATATTTATGGTAAAATTGATATATATATATATATATATATTAATAGAAATTAAAAAATAGCTTGATATTAAAGTTTATGATTAAAGGTTAAAATTATTTTTTAATATATTTTATCTAATAATTTAACCATAAATTTTTTTTCATTATTTAATTTAATATCTAAATTTATAAAACATTTTATAAAAAACATATTATAACCGCGTTTTTCTAATAATCTCCAAGTTAATTATATTTTATTGTAGTTAAAATTAATTGGGTT
Organism: Conidiobolus incongruus B7586; assembly: GCA_000697335.1. NCBI lineage: Eukaryota > Fungi > Entomophthoromycota > Entomophthoromycetes > Entomophthorales > Conidiobolaceae > Conidiobolus > Conidiobolus incongruus. The sequence goes on from JNEM01013289.1 coordinate 37,994, forward strand.
AAAAACATTATTTTATAATTTATATAGCAAATAGTGATTTTTTGAATATAGTTTTTTATTCAAATTTAACCTTTTTATATATAGTATATTTAAAATTATATTAATTCAGATGGTTATTGGTTAATTTATTTTAAATATGGTGAGGATATTCTAATACTTATTTGTTATCATCCTTAAAAAATTATATTCAAACATTTAATTTTTGATTCTTATAATTAGATATAAGAAATTTTTTAACAGTAATTGTATATTTATTAAAAGTTAATCTTATTTTTTATATTATATGATTAAATTCTTCTTGTCAAAAATTAAAATAAACTTGTTTTTTGATTATATTGTATTTTATATTAAGCTATTCTTATCCGCTTTATTTTTCTAGAAGTAATCTATCATACTTTGGTATAAAATATACAAAAATATAAACAGATTATAGGTCAGGTTATTTGTTGAGATATGTTTTTAATATACAATAAATAACTATATATTTTATTTTATTTTTTTCCAAGATTAGTTTAAAAAGCCAAGATTTATCTATAAAAATGTTGATTTGTATTGGTAATAGTAAACTTAAGGAATAGTTTGTTTATATAATTTTTTAATTAAGTTTAAAAGCTAAGAAATTTATCATTGAGTTTGATCTAACATCCCATATGATGTTATATTTAAAAAAACTACCTTTAGGTTATAAGACTTATTTATGGTTTTATTTTGGTGTTTAAAAGAGACTATTATGAAAAATGTTTAGATTTTCAATGTTAATATTGCTTTTTACTTAATTAAAATGTTGCTCAATATCTAAAACTGATTATTGCTTGAATTTATTTAGAGTTTGTATGATTCTAATCTTTTCCAGTTCTATCCCAACATCTAAAAATGCTTGATAAAATTCCAAATTATTTTCTTATTTTGGGGGTAGAAGTATATTTAGAATTGTTTTACTTGTCTAAGAATAGCAATAGTGTGCTTTGTGCTGCATTGCTTGTAACTAAATATTATTATGTAAAAATATCCAAGTATCTGGGGTGCAAGTCATAGTTTATCTATGACTTGATTGAATATCGATAGGTGTATTCAAAACAAGTAGAAATTCTGGGAATGATATTGTTAATCTGATGATGGATATTTTTAATTTTGGAATAATTCTTTAATATCCATATTTGATTTTATATAAAGATAATATCTAGATTATGTGAATTATGATTTACAGTTTAAGTATATGATTTTTCTTGAAAATTGAAAACTATTCTACAATTATGTGAAGAGAATTACTATAGAAACAATTTAATTATGATTCAATCATAATCGAATAATGTTCAACATTAAAAAAGATAAATTATCTATGACTAATATACTTTTAATCACTTGTTATTTGAAATTTAGTTTATAAATTAGGAAAACCCGATCCCATAATGAAAACAAAGTATACCCAATTTACTAAATTTGACCAATTTGAGGAATAAGCTTAGAATTCAACAAAAAACATTTAGAAAAGTAACTTGAAAAGATACAACCTTCAATAGAGAATTTAAACCACTATCATTCGAACTTTTATCACAGCTATCACATTATACTTTGAATATCTCGTTTAAGCACTCGTCAATAGAAAAATTAAATTATCAAATTTTATAAAACAAGTATGCAAAATTTTAATTATAAATTCAGTCTCAATTTAATTTGAATTCATTTCAAATTTTGAATATAATTTTTTCAAGATGACTTTTCTAGCTTAAGAAACATATATTTCAAGTTGTATTCTATTTGAATATTAACCAATTTAAAGCATATCTAGCTACTATACTGCCAAGTTAGGTGTATTTTATACATAATGGGAGACTACGAATCAAGAAAAAATCGTAGAGAGGATCGTTATAAACATAATTACAGCGAAACTTCAAGCGAATCTAAAAGCACTTTCAGAGAATATTCAAAGAATTCAAAAGATGATTCTTATCAAAGACAATTAGACGATTATCAGAAACACAGAGAAGCTTCGCCCACACCTTATGATGGAAATAATAAAGAAGTATTATTATGTTTTATATAAATTGGTACAAGTTTTAATCTTGATTTCTTTTAGAAGAATCAGCGTCCTAGAGAACATGCTCCAAATAACACAATAATTCTCACTAATTTACCCCCTAATGTTGATGAAAACTGGGTAATTAAATATTCCTTTTTTGTTAGAGTTCCTTGTTAATTTCGTATATTAGATTTTATATTCACTCGCCGAACTTCAGGTGGCCAACATAAAAGAACTGCGGCTTATTAGAGACCGCCGCACTGGTACGTTAGCTACAATATATATATTTTTTTTCATAGTATTAATTAAAAACTATTGTCATTTATTAGGTGTTCCAAAAGGCTTTTGCTTTGTTGAATTTTTTACTATCTATGATAGTCAAGCCTTTTACACAAATTTCTATCCTTGTATCCAAATCGGCGATCAAAAAGTTTATCTGAATTACTCTGAACCACAAAATGCGCCTGGTGGTATGGGCGCAGATAGTCTAAATGATCAAAATTGGACATGTTATACGGTGATTATTTTTATGAAGTTTCTATAGCATTGATAACTAATTTTTCGTGAATACAAGTGTGGTTTCTTTAATATTAGGAGAAAATTTGACTGCTATAAGTGTAATTCCAGAAAGCCACGTAAGCTAGAGCTTTAAATTGTACAATTATTTGTTATTAAATCAGGACTAGTTGCTCTTAATGCCCATGTCTTATATAGTGAAACTAACAAAGGACTTTCTGATGTTGGAAGCATTCCTCTCCATGTTTTATTGATTCGTCAGCTTGACAAGGATGTAACTGCTGAAGATCTTTATAAGCGGTTTTCCCAGCTGGCTAGCATACGACGTACTTGGATCATTAGAGATAGAGAAACTAAGACTTCTTGGGGATTTGGGTTTATTGAATTTTGGGATGTTAATGTAAATGATTTTAATAATATTAAACTATCAATTCACTTAATTTTCTATAGACTGCCGGTTCTATACTGGCTAAGATTAGTAATCCTGATCAATTGCCTGATGATTTTGTTTTGATTCCCAATCATCCACCCATATTGCCATCTTTTGCTCAAATGACTTCATTTATTATGGCAGAAGCACCCTCAGAGTGGACTGTCCCTGGTGATCAGAACACCAACTTAATGTACTGGGATGTGAGGGGCTATGCCGACCAGTATCCCAAAGAATTGCCTCTTACATGTTCTGAGCCAGAAGTTAAACAGGAACAAAAAGTACCTACCAAACCATCAGTTTCAGCTTCTGGAACTATTTCTACCGCTTCTGTTATTTCTGAACAGCCCAAAGGTTGGATCGTTTTCATATTTCAAAATATACTTTCTAATATATCTATTTAGAAAATGTCCATGCTCAACTTGCTGCACTTTATGATAAAATTTCAAAAATTGATACCGATTTAGTTGATATCAACATTCCAAAGCCTAGTATCCTCAATCAGCCTGCCAAAGAACAAAGGTATATTATATACACTCTTTCTAGTTTAGTTATCTGATCAAATCGTAGTCAAACTCTACCAGCATCTAAAAAATCTAGTGCGCCATCATCATCATCTAGACCTGGTAATTCTAAGGTTAGTTAATCTTTAAGTTAATATTGGCATTAGACTCACAATAATGTAGGTTCAAGCTCAACTCAATAAATGGAATCAAAAGATGGCTGAACTTAGACAAGAAGCCCCTCCTGAATCTGCTGAAGAAAAAGTAAATCACCTATATATTTATATATCAAGATTTATATTTACATGCTCATCACATCAATAGTCTACTGTTCCTGTATCTGGACCTAATGCCATGCCCAGCAATCCTTATCTCAAAGATTTACTTGACACTGATAAAAAAGCATGCCTCTTATGTAAGCGCCAATTTAAGACGAAAGATGAATTACTACGTCATCGCGATGTTTCTGATTTGCATAAAGTAATTAAGTTTTAATTAGTCAAATGTTTCTTATATTCATCATTTTTGATTAGCAAAATCTAAATAACACCGAGCTAGTTAAAAAAGTGCAAGATAAGATTAAAGCAAAATTTGGAGCTAATGTATTTAATGCTTCTAACGAGGTAATTTAGTCAATTATATTATATATCAACAGATGGTTTAATACTCATAATTAGGAGAGCCAATATCGTGACAGAGCCCAAGAAAGGAGAGCATTATACAATCAACCTAAGAATCCACCCAAATCATCAAATCCCTTCCATCAGAAGAAAGCTGTTAATCGGTAAGAAACAAAGTTTTGAGATGATTATAATAATGTTATTGATGATTATTTTAGCGAAAGTATTGAAGTGCCTCCAGAACCTCCAGCTGAATCCATTGGTAGCAAGCTGCTTAAAAATATGGGTTGGAAAGAAGGTCAAGGGCTTGGGCGAAATATGGACGGCATTGTCGAACCTGTTAAAGTATTTTGAATATATTTAATAATTAATGCACACAATGATTGATGAAATGTTTAGGCTGAATCATATGGTCAAGGGGCAGGTATTGGTAGTGGACCTAAAACAAGCTATGAGGATTCTGATAAAAACCTGGAATACAGAGAAAGGGTCAAGAATGCTGTAAGATTTTATTCGCTATTTCAAATCAATTCTTCTCACCTTTTTATTTTTTTAGTTTCGTCAGAGATTCTTTGAAGAGCAATAATTTTTCTTTTAAATTTGCCTATTTCAAATCTTGCGTCTAAATTATCATGGTCAATTTTTTAAACTGATCATATTTAATAAAATCTGAAAAACTCAACAATATCATAATCTATAATTATATTATATTTATTCATGCTCAGCATATTCATATAAATTCCCAATTTTTTGACGCATGAAGAGTGCATATCTGATTATATTTGCATTTTGAATTCAAATGGTAGTTTGTTTAATGATTTTTTGTATTTTAATATAAATATTATTATAATTTTTAACAAAGAATTATATATATATGTCTTATTCTATCAATAAAATTAAATTTGTATTTCATTCAATTTTTATCAAACATAAGTAATATTATTGAAGATCTTAATTTGAAATAAATATCATCCAAGAATAACAAATTCAACTGAATAAATTAACAAAATGTTGACCTTGATATTTTGGATAAGGTAATTAACAATTTCATAATTTTATAGAATATAAAAATTTGAAAATTTATGAATTTTAACATATATTTGATTTAGTCATATATTATATATTATATAAGTGAATATTTTTTCAGGTTTAAATTAATCAAAATGATAACTTAATATATAAATATATTGAGTGTAATTATGGGAGCATAATTAATCAATATTATTTTTTGATAGAAATATGATTTTACATTGACAAATTATAAAAATTATATTTTCACAAATTTAAGAATTCACCAATAGTCTTAAGCAAATCAAATTCAATAAAATATTCATTTAGCAAGTATACAAGAATTTTAATTATGGATAATATTATAAAATACTAAAAATAGGTTAATTCATCCTTTAATAATTTTTCAAAATTAATTTAAATAAAAAAATCACATGATATGAGGTGACTTCACTCTGATTTGTCCCAAAAAAAATATTACAAAATAATGATATATTTATACACATGATCATTCGAATTTTAATTTCAATATAATTTAATTATTATTGTTAATATTAGCTATGTTGCGTCAATTTGCTAGATCAAAACAAAATATTAGATTGAATAATTTGGATAAGGTAAAATAAACTATACAAAACAAACTTGATTTTGACTTTTAACATAATATTTAGTACTATACTTATTCATCTAAATCCAATACTTGGAAGGTTCCATTACATTCTGAATGGTGTGAGTTAGTTAAAAAGGAACTCAAGGGTAAAGACCCCGAAGAAACTTTGACTTGGCATACTGCTGAGGTAATTAATTAGTCACTTGTTTATTAATGTTAATTAACGCATTATTTTATATATTCAGGGTATTAAAGTCAAGCCAGTATATACCAAAAAGGATATCGAAGGTATTGAAGAAGAAATCCCAGGCAAGTTCCCATTTACAAGAGGTCCTTACGCCAGTATGTATACATATCGTCCTTGGACAGTTCGTCAGGTATATTTTCTTACAATATTCCAATTCATACAAACTAATAGTATTATAATAGTATGCTGGTTTCAGTACGGTAGAAGAGAGTAACAAATTTTACAGAAAAAATTTGGCTGCTGGTCAACAAGGTTTAAGTGTTGCTTTCGATTTGGCCACCCATAGAGGGTGATACATTATTAAATGATTACATAATATAATATTAACATCATTGCTATAGTTATGACTCAGACCATCCTAGAGTAGTGGGTGATGTAGGTATGGCTGGTGTAGCTATTGACAGTGTAGAAGATACCAAAGTAAGTAGATTTTATTATTATGGCTTTATATCAAATTAACTTATTTGAATAGATTTTATTCGATGGAATTCCTCTCAATAAAATGTCAGTATCTATGACAATGAACGGAGCCGTACTTCCCATTTTAGCAATGTACATTGTCACCGGTTTAGAGCAGGTAATCATACTGCTGCAATGCAATTTATGGAAAGTAACAAAATAATTATCTATAGGGAGCTAAACTCAGTGAACTAGCAGGGACTATCCAGAACGATATTTTAAAAGAATTTATGGTGCGTAATACTTTCATTTACCCCCCTAAACCTTCTATGAGAATTATTGGTGATATCTTCTCTTATACTGCCAAGGTACCGATACAGACTAAAACTACTAATGTGTAATATCATAACACCAATTCTTTAGAATATGCCCAAATATAATTCCATTTCTATTTCTGGTTACCATTTACAAGAAGCTGGTGCTGACAATGTCCTTGAATTAGCCTTCACCATTGCTGATGGTTTAGAATATGTTAGAACTGGTAATAATTTCTATATTATACAAATTATAAGATATTATTGACATTTATATTATTGAAATTGTATAGGTATTAAATCAGGTATGACTGTTGATGAGTTTGCTCCTCGTCTATCCTTCTTCTGGGCCATTGGTATGAATTTCTATATGGTAATGAAAGCTGATTCAAAAGAAAGCTGTTTTTTTTTATTAAATCCCATTAGGAAATTGCCAAAATGAGAGCTGCTCGCAGATTGTGGGCTCACCTGATTAAAGAAAAGTTCCAACCTAAAAACAAGAAATCTATGCTCTTAAGAACTCACTGCCAAACCTCTGGTTGGTCCTTGACCGAACAGGATCCTTACAACAATGTTATCCGTACCACAGTTGAAGCTATGGCTGCTACCCTTGGAGGAACCCAATCTCTCCATACCAACGCTCTTGACGAAGCCATTGGTCTCCCCACTGAATTCAGTGCACGTATCGCCCGTAATACTCAATTGATTCTTCAAGAAGAAGCTATGATTCCCAAGGTTGCTGATCCATGGGGTGGTTCTTATATGATGGAGTCCCTTACCAACGAAATCTATGAAGCCGCTCTTAAACTCATCAATGAAATTGAGGAGATGGGTGGTATGGCCAAGGCCGTAGATTCTGGTATGCCCAAACTTAAGATTGAAGAGAGTGCTGCCAAGCGTCAAGCCAGAATCGACTCTGGAAAAGAAACTATTGTTGGTGTTAATAAGTACCGTTTGGAGAAGGAAGATGACTTGGAGATTCTGGCCATTGATAACACCAAGGTACGCAAATCCCAGATTGCTAGAATCGAAAAGGTCAAGGCTGAACGTGACAGTCAAAAGGCTCAAGCTTGTCTTGATGCTCTTACTAAGTGTGCTGAAACTGGAGAGGGTAATTTACTCGAGTTATCTATTGAAGCTGCTAAAGCCAGATGTACCGTTGGTGAAATTTCCTATGCTTTGGAGAAAGTATTTGGCCGTCACCAACCTCAGAATCGTGTAGTCAGCGGTGCTTATAAATCCGAATATGGTGAACACGATGAAGTTAAATTAACTCAAGAAGTCATTAGTAAATTCACTCAAGATCACGGTCGTCCTCCTAGATTGCTTGTTGCTAAGATGGGTCAAGATGGCCATGACCGCGGTGCCAAAGTTATTGCCTCTGGTTTCGCTGACCTTGGTTTCGACGTTGATGTTGGTCCCCTTTTCCAGACCCCTGCTGAAGTAGCCCGCCAAGCTATTGATGCTGATGTACATGTTATTGGTGTTTCCTCTCTAGCCGCCGGTCATAAGACCTTGGTTCCAGCTTTGATTGAAGAATTGAAGAAGCTTGGTGCTGATGATAAATTAGTCATTGCTGGTGGTGTTATCCCTGCCCAAGACTATCAATTCCTATTTGATAATGGTGTTGCTGCCGTATTTGGACCAGGTACTAAGATCCCCGTAGCTGCTAGAGAAGTAGTTGAAAAGATCGACAAGTCGCTTCAACAAGCATCAACTCACTAGTCTAAATTAATATAATCATAATAAACAACTATCTATTTTGATAAAATTTAGTCAAGATTTTGGATTATATTTATGAACTCTGTATCATTCAATAAAATATCTAATAATTAAAGTATAATGCAAAATGAACACAAAACACAGGGTTTAATTAAAATGATATCATAGTTATTTATATTATTCAAACAAAAATTAATAAACATCACATATTAGTATAATTATCAATTGGTAAAGGTTATGCGTGGAATAATTAGTTGCGTTGACCGTCTTGCTGGGATTGAGGTTGGTTCCAAGATAAATAGGAAGGATCTCCTAATTTTCTATAATTAAAGTTAATATATAATTACAAGAACGAATATAATCAAATTACCTTGGACGGTACATGTGCATGGCGGTAAAGATAATACCAAATAGTACACATAAGGCACCTACAGCAATGTATGCACTGCCTAAGAATGGGTTACGACCTCCCAAGAAGGATGCAGTTGAGATAACGATTGCTTTTCTTCCTCCGAAATAGGCATCGTCAAAAGTCATGTTAACTGTCATCTGGTACATACCAGCCTTTAATGTCTTATCGGATTTACCGTACAACTTGCGGAAGTGGGGTAAACCAGCAACACGCATCCAAACCTTGAGATGTTCAGTAAGTGCTTTGCTCGGGGGATATTCGTCAGTATACTCTCCATTGGGATATCTGTGAATCCAGTTGGGAGGAGGCAATACATCGGATGGTTTATATTTGGTTGGCTTGAACACATCATCATCGGATGGCCAGCTAATGTTGGAACTGTCGAATTGGTATTCTTCATTGGTGTTGGAACTATCAGCAGGCTGAAGGTTGCTGAAAGTGTCGTTGAATAAGGAATTGGCAATAAGTCCACAAGGATAAATGGGTTTCATATTGCCTTTAGAGTCTTCGCGTTGATGAAGAGGACTGCACTCCGATTCCAGATCTTTTGCGGATAAATCATTCCCTTGAAGTTGTTTATAGCTGATCGATTTCACGTAACGTCTGTGGTTCTGGTAGAAATTTGTAAGCCTATAGTAAAGAAATACTGGCCCTTCAATATCCGTGACAACTGGGAACTGAATAGTGCACATGGGAGCTGAAGTATTATCGAATCGACTCACAACAACATTCTCACTCTTATACTTGAAACCTGGAAGTTGCAAGTATTTTGTTCCAGGGGGTAAATTAACTTCATAGTCTTGTTCTGGTATCGGTTTAAATTGGCTTCCAGCAGTTTTACAATCGGTATAATCTATTACAATTTCTTTAACCTAAACAACTATTGTCAAATAGAGCTAACTATATAAAGAAATTTGAAATTACTTGATTACTATAATAAAGCAAAATACCACCAATAGGAGCAAAAATAATGCCGATGAGGAAGAGAGTTGGAAGCACCGTTTTAGGTGTTAATATAGGTTGCCATGCCTTTAATCTTTGTTGTTTAAAAGCGGTATCTAATTAAAATGTTATAACTCATATAATATGCTATTAAGAATAAATATTACTAGCTGGCTTTCTACTTTTAGTTTCTTCGACAGACATTTAATGAATTGAATATCAGATTGAATAACAAAATTAAAATATTATTTATTATTTATTAGTTATTAGTTATTATTTGGTATATCTGGTAAAGCTGTGAAAGAAAGTTAAATCTATGAATTTATTTAATTTTCAGCAATCTAATTTACACAACTATTTCGATTGAATTGTCACATAATATAACATTTTTGGCAATGTTGAATATTATTTTGTGAAATTGTATTACTCTTGAATATATGCTTTATATACCCTTAATTTCAGCAATTGATCAAACATTGTTTAAGCTATTGAATATATTATATTGGATATTCAGTTGGCCAAAACAAATACTGTAATAATAGTTTCTATAGAAAAAATTCACCTATATCCATAAAAATATGGTTTTCCAAGATAATGATTATTATAACGCTCAAGTTAACATTCAAGTACATTTTTCTTGTAAATTTGTACAATTAATCTCGATTTATATTAATATCAATTGTTTTATAAATATACATTATAACTTCAAAATAATCGTTGTTATTGTAAATTGAAATATTAAACACATGATAATGCTATGTTAATACAAAATTGAATAATTTTTAAATGGATGATCATTCTATTAAATCCTCTAATTTCGAAATAATTTGACGTGTTATACAAAATACTTGATAAATGTTCATCATTTAAAATGAGCGAATATTTAACATTCTTGTAGTTGATGCAATATATACTTATATATATTTTTATTTAAAAAATCACTTGGATAAAACGAATTAAATTTTACCCAGGTTTAGGGTTAAAATTATTACAAAGGACTGAATGACTAATACTATAAAAATATATTCAAGATATATATAATTGATGGAATATTACTTTCAAATGCATATCATAAATTATAATCCTTCAAAATTTTTATTTCGCACACTGTACGTATAAAAAATATTATAATTTGAGATTTATTTCAAAGTTTATTTCATTAAATCAAGTTTTTCAAGTTGATTTTTTCCAAGGACCATGTTACGTAGCTAATAAATACATTTGTATAATATGGTATTTTTTTCAAATAAATTAAAAATTTTACGTTTTCTCTATGAATTTTTATTTTCATATAATATACACCGAAACTGTTGATCAAATAATATTAGTTATTTTATAATTTCCTTAAAATTTTTTTATAATTAGAAACAAATCTGAACGAGCCTATGACTACAATTGACCAGAGTAATATAGTAGATTGTATAAAACTGGTAAAAATAGTGAAAATAAAAATAAATGATTATTATATTAATATGATTCTCTGTCAAAAGTATGCTTTGAAAAACAATCATAATCAGTGACAGTGAAACAGCAATCATAGAAAAATAATCATTTTTCATTTGAGACAGTATATTTTGATATGATATAGGAATAGATCAGAGTAAAGCGATTAGTATAACTTTATAATAAATAATTTTTGATGTTTTAAAATACTTTTAGCTGTATTATAATATTTGAAATAGCTGATGAAAAAATTGAGCAATAATATAATAAGCTCAAACTGTATATAATCTTAATATTCATTTTGAAGATATCAATAAATATAGTCTAACGTTATTTGATGATATTAATGTGAATTAATCCTATGAAAAATATCCTTTGAATTTGAATTATAATGAATATTGAAATGTTATTTTGTTTGATACTAGCATTGTTGTGTATAATATGTATTGTATAGTCATGAATTAGTTATAATTCTGGCATTATTCTAATAATTTGAAAATATATAATAAACTCATAATAAAGATGACCATTTCAAATCAAATAACGATACACACAATTTAACGATTTTAATGATTGATATAAAATACAAATATTTCTAAATTAACCATATATTTTCTTTGAAATAATAAATATATGGTAATGTTAAAATAAAGATTTTGAAACTACTTTTTGTTAAGAAACAATCACTCAATATAGCTTATTAAGTTTGAATCAATTTCAAATCCTCTAGAATTATTCTAAATAGCGACTAAATTTTGTTGTGAGAATTAGAAAATATTTAGAATGCACTATACATTATTCACAATTATAATTGGATTTGATTTAGTTGGTAAAGATGGAGTTTAATGAAAAATTTAATAAAACATCAGTATAATGTCTGAATCAATCTAAAAAAAGTGACTAATAATGAAAATCATTATTAATATACTTGACATTTAATTAAAGTATTTAGAATTATGTATTATATTTCTAGTTACCTTCAAGCAACAGACTTAGCATATGAAAATGGGAGAGTTCATGATAATTCTCTTTAACTAGGGGGCTTGAGCCAAACAAATATAATATGCCAAATATATTTTATAATGTAAACTGAGAATAGATTTTAATAAATTTTGTGAGTGAATAATATAAATTATTAACTATATTATCGAGTTTAATTGATATTATCATCAAAGTACTTGAATTAAATGGATGATCTAAAACTAACCAATCTAAACCCAATAACATAAATTGTTCAACTTTCAAAAATTCAAATATTTTGATGAATAAAAATGAACCAATCAAGTCTGTTGGAATGAGATGAAAAACCGAAAAGGGTAAATGAGAATCAGAGTATATAAATAGATTATTTACGTAAATGAGTAAAATGAATTGGTTAATTCGTTACTTTCAATTACAATAAGATTGTTCTTGTGAATTGAATAGGTTAGTATTTAATATTATATTATCTCATTTTATTATATTATTACTTGGATCCTTATAATGTATTATTATTTTTTTAATTTGTTTCTTCTCTTGTTATTATGTTTTTGTTTTTGTTTTTGATGATTAATACTTGTACTTAAAGGGATTGCTCAATTTTGCTTATTTTATTAAATTATTGCTTATTGGGAATATTGTATCGAGTTAACTTTATTATTTAATATTAATGGGTGTATTATATCAAATAATATTGAAAATATGAATAACAGATTTAAATTCGCAAAATATCATATTTAAAGGTAATCTGCAACCAATAAGTAGATAAAGAGCTTTAGTGGAGGGTTTTGCTTTAAATTTCATGCCAACTCGATGCTTAAAACATTTCACAAAAATATATGATATATAATTCAATAATCAGTCTATTTATCTTATGATGAGAAATATAATTTTTAATTGTTTACATTAATTTACATACTAACTCAATTTTTTAGTTTAGCTCCTTTTCGACTCATTCAATATTTATCCCTAATACAATATTGTCTATTTATAAAGTAAGCCAAATATTATACTTGCGCTTTATTTTCAAGAATTCGAATTGAAATTGACTTGCTGTAATCATTACATTTTGTTATATTTCACATAAACTAAATTAAATCTTGAAAATTTAGTTTAAATTAATTTAAAACAGCATCAACAAATAATTATATATTAATTAAAAATGTCTGGAAGCTCTAAATCTGTTAGCCGCTCACCTTCTATATCCCGTTCTCAGCGCTCAGTTTCTGTCTCTCGCTCTCCGAGATATCGCCGAAAGAGATCAAGATCACGATCTTTGAGTGTATCCAGATCTCCTAGAAGAACAAGAGACGAATCTCCTAGTGGACGCTCTCGTTATCGTCGTCGCAGAAGCAGCTATAGCCGTAGTAGAAGCCCTGTTAGCCGTTCACCTTCTCAAGAAGATCGCAAATGTAAGCTTATTACCAAAAGTTGTCATTTAACGCTGAATTAATTTATTTATAGATCGTAAAACACATCGCTCACGTCATGGCCACCGATCTCCTAGACATAGTCACGATAGATCCAATCATGGTTCACGTGACAGAAGAAGTGGTTATGGCTCTCATCATGATAAAGAAGGATACCACCAGGGTGGAAGATATGGTGGAAACTATAGAGGAGGCAGCTATAATAGGAGAAGTGGTAGAGGCAGAGATAATTTTTATAACAGGTACATCAACACAAGCATCTCTATGACTAATAAGTCCAGTTCGTTATAATCTAATTAATATTCTTAGGCCCGACTTTGGTATACCTAATTATGACTTCGATAACCCAAGTAACAGTGGATTCATGATGCATGACTATCCTACAGGTCATGCAGCCCCTTTTGGAAATATAAGCAGTGTACCACATCTTGTTCCTGGAGGACCCAACCCTCACCATCAGTAAATAAGTATGATAACACATTGTTAATTTATTATTAACTATTGATTAGTGGCGTTCCGGATGGACAGAACATGATTAACCCTCGCGATCTTCCTACTCTAGTCCCCATGAGCTATTTCTCAGATTATATGAGATGGATAAATCCAGAAACTCAAATGTCTGAAGATGAGATCTATCAAGCTTATACTCAATACAAAAAAGAATTTCATTATCGTCAATTAAGAAGTTTCTTCAATCAGCATCGTAACGACAACTGGTTCATGGAAAAATATTGGAATGAAGCCATCAATGATCGCTTGAAAGAAGCTTACCCTAAAAAAGTTCAGTTATTTGATACATTCGTGACCCAACTTCAACAAGGTCGCTTTGATGGATTGTGCTATGATGAGCCACCATCAAACTCCAATGGAAATCAGCAAAATGAAGAAAAGGATCATGACTCTGAGCCAAATGTCATATTCATTAAAAGTATTCCCCCTTCAATTTCTCGTCACCAAGTTCAGGATTTATTTTCTAAATTTACTGGCTTCCAACATCTGATGCTTTCAGACCCCAACCCTCTCAAAAAATTCCATCGTCTTGGATGGGTCATTTTTGATCAAGGCATTGATGTAACAAAGCTTTTAGAAAATGAATTGAAAAAATGCTGCATTGATGAATTTGAATTCCATCTTGCTCCTCATAAGAACAAATCTATTCCCAAACTGACAAATCCTCTTCTTAGCAATCCTACTCGCTTGAGACACGATCTTGCCAAAATTATTAAACTTGCTAAAGAGTTAGAATTCTATTTTGCTAAAGCAGGGCAGCCCGATACTGAAACTCCCAACCTGTTTAATGGCACTGAGCACATTAATCAGCGCATGGAAGTTATTTTGGCTGAAAGGAGTCCTTCACCTGCTCGCTCTCACGAAGAAGGCAGTCAGACAGATGATGCTCCTATTTTTGAAGTTAAGAAGAGATTAGATCTTCATCTTGCTTACCTTCGCCAAGTATTTCATTATTGCTACTATTGTTCCGCATTATGCGAGACATCTCATGACTTGATTCGCAAATGCTCAACTCAACATTACCGTAGTACAGATACGAAATCTACTTCCTCTACCAAGACTTGGGAATCTTGGATCAAGTCATTTGATCAAAAATTAGATCTTCAAATTAACGGACTCAATTCTCAAGAACTGGAAAATTTTGGGGGTCAAAGTTTGGAAAAGGAGATTGACCTATATGCATCTTCCCAAGTCCTTGTCATTGAATCTAACAAATGTCGTTGTAAACTTTGTAACAAACTATTCAAAGGTGCTGAATTTGTTGAAAAGCATGTTAAAACTAAACACAAAGCAGATTTCCAAGAGATCATTGATGAAGTTCAATATTTTAACAACTATATTCGTGATCCCTACCGTGTAACACCACCTTCCAATGTAGCTACTGTTGGCCCAAATGCATTCCCAGGACCTTTTGGTCATCCCAATTTCGCACCTCCCAGCGCTGGCATGATGCCACCTGGCCCACCCGCTCCCATGCTACCTTTTGGGGCTAATCCTGATGGTATGGCACCAACTTTCCAAATGCCTATGCATCCACAGCCTATGGCGTTCCAAACAATGCATCCTAATACAAGATATCGTGGTAATCGTAACTTCAATAATTCCAATACTAAGTCCAATACTTCAACCGTCCGCAATGTTGCTCCTCCCGATCCAAGACGTCAAATGAGATCTTATGTCGACTTGGATGAGCCAGGACCCTCAGCTGATTCAGTTGCACAGAACTAAACCCAATCACATTTACTTTTCAGGTAAACCATTATTTTAATAAGGCAAACATCTATTTACATTGAGCAATATATTATCTCAGTCATCTGTCAAGACTATATTATTGATTAATTAAAACATATTATATTTTGATATCAAAATTTAATTTTATATAATAATTGCTCTATCATAGTATTATTTTAATATTTTATTTTTGATTTAATACCAATTTCTAATATCTAATATTATAATGTAAATTTTTGAATATTCCAAGTTAAACTAAATATCTTTATAAATATGGCTATTATGAACCATTGGAAATAATTTTTGAGTTTAGTATCGATATTCAAATCAACTTAATATGTTAAAATCAATATAGATTATGTTACCAGCCATTATTAAAATTTTTATTTTAATATATCAAGATTTTTTATCAAACTGAATGTTATCAATTAATTTATAAGTTATTATTCATATTTTATCTTTAAAAACTGGTATTACTATATTTAAGTTTAGATACATTGTCAGAATATGATACAGACATATTATAGAAACGGGGAAACTATATCTCCTTCATTATCCAAGATTTCGGCTCCGAAATTTTCAGCCGAGCAATTTGCAAAATATTCCCAACGTGACATCACATTTTTCAATAGTTTATCCATATCCAAATGCATACTTCAGCTTTCTTTTTCTGATAAAAACAAAAATTACATTAGAATATTATTTAAATAAATAATCATATATATGTAGATAATTTTGCAAAGCTCTACCGGAATATCAATCATATTTTGATAATTACTATATAAATATTGAATATGTTCTTGATTAGATTTATTTTTTAAGTATTAAAAAATCAACCAATATCCCGATAATTTCATTATTAATCATAAGTTCCAATTTAAAAATTCAATATCGATTCCATAAATTTTAACTCTTTAAACTTGAATTGAAAATGATTGATAATTTTAAAAATTTATTTAATCAACCATATCTCACTCCTTTAGCTTTATTCATTGGTGCTGTTTTATTCACTTACTACTCTAAAAACAGTCAAGCTTCTCAATCCAAGCCTCAGCACAATCATAAACAATCTAAACCCTCTACACATTCTCAACCTAAAGCGTAATTTTGTTTAATTTTCAAAATAATCAAACTTAATTATGAATATTTAAATTTAGTTCACCTAGTATGTTTGGAAATTCAGGTTCTGGACCTAAAGTCGACTTATTACCTCCTAAAGATGACAAATTTACTTTAGAAGAATTAGCTAAATACAATGGACAAGATAGTTCTTTGCCCATTTATGTCGCTGTTAAGGATACTGTATTTGACGTC
Organism: Conidiobolus incongruus B7586; assembly: GCA_000697335.1. NCBI lineage: Eukaryota > Fungi > Entomophthoromycota > Entomophthoromycetes > Entomophthorales > Conidiobolaceae > Conidiobolus > Conidiobolus incongruus. The sequence continues at coordinate 55,143 of JNEM01013289.1, forward strand.
AGCTCTAGTTCTTCTTATGGTCCTGAAGGTGGTTATAAAATGTTTGCTGGAAAGAACCCCAATAGAGTATGTCCTAGTTTAAATATGATTTACATCCAGCTTAACCATATTAATTTATTTTAGGCTCTTGGTAAAAGCTCATTAAAGCCTGAAGATTGTATTCCTGATACTTCCGATTTCACTCCTGAAGAGGTAAACTTTTTAATATTATATATTTTTTAAGATCTAATAATTAAATTGATTCTTTATTAGCAACAAGTATTGGATGATTGGCACAAATTCTTTGAAAAGAGATATAATATTGTTGGTAAAATTGTTCGTTCTTGAATATTCGAATAAATTTTTATTTTATTTCATATTAAAATTTATTAATGATATCTATTGTTATTTTTTTACAGCTATTTTTCACTTTTATACTTGATCAATAGTAATATTGAATAGAAAATTGATAAAAATAATATGCAAAACAAACGAATAAATAATTAAATATTGTCATAATATATTTTTTGTAAACACTGATAATAATATTATATCGAATTTAATATTAATATTTTATAAATAACAATGTTGTTTTGAGAAAGTTTTCTAAATCAAAATATAGTTATTGTATAAGTAATATATTAATGAAAAACATCAAAACCAAGTTGATTGATTTTTAATCTTAAATTAATAATATATAATGCTATGTATAACATTAATATAGTATACTGAAAGAGAAATTATTGATATTTTGTCAATATTTTTTATTTACAAAATAATGTGATTAAAATTGTTTTAGTATATAATTTTGGAAAGATCTGAATTTTTAAAAAAAATATGCTATGAATGTAAACTGTTAAATAAAAATTGATAAGTAAATTATAAGAAAATTTTTGAGCGAAGCCGATCTTGAATAATTTTTAGAGCAATATAATAGTTTAAGCTAAAAAACATATTGTAAACTCAAAAAGATAAAGATATAAAAAAGGAGTGGAAATCAGTAAAGAAGATATTAAAAACGTGAATACTTTACTGATGATCAACGGATCTGAGGGTGATTAGATTTAATTTTAAAAAGTTGAGATCGTTAAGAAATCGAAGAGGTTGATAATATGAAATATAGATCTGTCTTGGAATAAGGTAATTCGAATAGGATGTCAGGGATAGTGTACAAGCCAAGAGGAATATAAAAATACCAAGAAATTCCAAATTTAATAATAACTGAAAGGTTAAAGGGTGAGAACAAATGTACTATAAGGAAAATTTATAAAACTTATAGGATAAAAAGAGACCTCTAGAAAAGCTAGAAAGGAATGTATAAATAAAATAACTCGATTAGTATTGAGAATATAATAAAAATAAAGCAAGTAGAAGAATGAATCACCGAGTTTGATACTAATAATAAACCAAGATCTAGATCTATAAAAAATTTTGAATGTTTTTATAATAAAAAATTAGAATGAACACGGAACCAATAAATTATTGATGGGAAGGCCCTTTTGTTACTTGTGAGGAACCTTACCTCATTTTATTAGATGTGTGTCGTTGTACATCTAATGATTACTACTTAAACAGTAAATTTGACAAATACCTTAGTAACGCTTAGCGGGGGTACGAGATAAGAAATCGGTGAATTCTTGGTAAGGAGACTTGTTGAATTTGGTTTCAGCCCACAAATCGGGAGTAAGGAAAGCGTAGGTGTTACCGATAGCAGCAAAAGTAGCCTTGACAAAGTTACCCAAAGTGCGAGTGGAACCACGAGCGGAGGTGTAACAATCGGTAATACCGGCCAATTGAAGGACCTTCTTGGGAGTAGGAGCAGCGACAATACCGGTACCACGAGGAGCAGGAACTAAACGAGTGAGGACGGAACCACACTTACCGGTGACCTTAGTGGGGACGGTGTGGGGGTTACCCAAGTTAGCACCCCAGTAACCACGACGAACGGGGATAACAGAAAGCTTAGCGAGGATAATAGCACCACGAATAGAGGTAGCAACTTCTTTAGAGCACTTGACACCCAAACCAACGTGACCGTCGGAATCACCAATGATGACAAAAGCCTTGAAACGAGTACGCTGACCGGCACGGGTCTGCTTTTGGACGGGCATGATCTTCATGACCTCATCCTTAAGGGTGGGGAGGAAGTAGTCGACAATTTGGTATTCCTTGATGGGAAGAGAGAAGAGGTAGATTTGTTCAATGTTCTTGATCTTGCCTTCCTTGACAAGACGACCCAACTTGGTAACGGGAACCCAGCTCTTTTCTTCATCACGGGCACCGCGACGTCCGCGACCACCACGGCCACCACGTCCGCGACCACGGCCAAAGCCTCCACGTCCACCACGAGTTTCAGTAGGATTGGTAGAGTCCGCCATATTTAATTTCAATCAAAGATTTTTGACTTTGTAAAGAAAGGGAGGTATTAAATGGAAATTTAAAATATTTTAAACCTTCCCAGTAAAATTTTGTAGAAGGCCCATAAAATTTTCACAATTCCAATTTAGACCATTCCAAAGTTTTGGAATTCTCCAAATTATGGGATTTTTTTAATTTACGCCTATATATAAATATTTATTCTGACATTATATCATAAAATAAAATTCACTATTATTTCCAAGTATTATTTATTATGATTTAATTACTTCTAAGATTATATCTATCTATATTTTAATAATCAAATCGTAGAGCATATATATAATAATTGGCTTGATAAAATATTTGAATAATTCCCTTTGTTTAATTTTGAAATGAATTGTCTTAGGCATAAATTACAATTCAATGTATATCTTTATAATAATCATACGTTATTTATCACATTGATAAATTTTGTAATTGAATTGTAGCAATTTACACACTCAAATTTTGTCATTCATACATATCCCATATTTATATATTCGTATATCTTCTTTATTTGGATTTATAACCAACCAATCACATTTCTCCTATTAAAAAATTAATGTTAGATAGTTTGAATCTTGTGAGCAAATTTTCCTATTACAAATTTGAATTTTATTTAATCAATGAGAAGAAATATTTGTTCCATATATAAGATAAATGACAAGTTACTGCAAGTAATGATATATTATCTCAATCATTTAAATCAAATATTTCCAAGCTGATTAATAGAAGTATTTATTATTTTTAGTAACAAATATAAAATGCCTATTTTTGAAAATCAATCTATTTATCAGCGTTGATTATATTTGTTTTTAATATATTAAACATAATGGAAATTAAAATATAATTCTTAAGATTTAAAGCGAATTTAATTAAACAACTATATTTATTATCAGCTATTTGAAGAATTAATTTAATTAAATATTCCATAATAGTCAAAAATTTCATTTATTATCGATTTTTAGTAGTTAATTACTATATTACTATATATTGATATCTTCATCACATGATTAAAAGGTCCTTTTCAACTGCAGAAAATATCAATTTTTTATATTAATTTTTTATTTGAATCAAATTTTCTATATTTTCAAAAATATAATCTAAACAAAAGATTAATTTTAATAATATAATATAAAATTAAAATAAATATTTGGTCAATGAATCATATTTAAGTACACTAATTTATTCAAAAGTTAAAATCCAAATTCTTTCTTGATATTAAATCTGGATCAATATAATATTAATAAACTTAATAATACATCAGCGATTGATTTTTCAATAATGGCGTGATAACCCATTTAGTTATTAAATATTGATCAAATAATATTTTAATATTAAATCACGTTAAATTTTTCTATTCAAAATTAATTTTTAAAACAGTTTAAAAATTTCAAATTGTTTCATTTAAATTTTAGATTATAATAAATTAATCGCAAATAATATATTCAAATCTCTTTTTAATATATAAAAGCATGTAATATAAAATTCTATTATATTGATTTTTCCAAACAATATTAAAAGAAAGCTAAAGATTAATATATCTAATTGGTACGATAAAATAAGGGTTGAAAAAGAACCATATGGGTTATTACGGGTCAAAAACATGCACTTTGACATTCAAAATTTAATTATCATGATATTTGATTAACTTCATTTAAGTTATAATTAGTATTATATATCACATTTTAGAAACTATTTCTTTTGTTAAATTATTAAATCTAGAAAATATCAAATATTTATCTCCATTTATTATTAAAATTTTACAAAAACCCTATAAATTCATTTAATTAATTATAGGAAGATATACAGTTAGTGAAAAATAATTATTTATTTTTAAAAGATATATTATATTTTTATTAGCATATCAGTATTAATGACTGAGTATATTTCAATTATCAAGATCCATATAATAATAAAAGGAATATATTATAATTGAATCTAAAATTGACAAGGTTTTATAATTATTATTCTCTTCAAAGCTATTCTTAAAATATAAGATTCAAAAATTAAAAATTAAAAAATTAAAATGAATAATATTATTTTTGGGTATAAATTACTATTAATTAATTAAGTTTTAAATTTTATTAGTAATTAATATGCAATATATTATGTTAATCATTATAATATCAGTTAATATTTAAAGAAAAAACTTTATTAGAAGATTATATAAAATATTATCTATTATTTTGATTAAATTTTGAATATCAAGTTTCAAGATATATGGTTGCCTATAAACCTTATAATCTGATTTTAATATTATTTATTATTATTATTTCTATTAATATTAATTTTTTGAAAACTTATTAAGCTTATATAAATATCAAAATTTTTTGATTTTAATATTTTCTGAATTAAATTCTTTATTGATGGCTTATATTAATAAAAAATATCATTTTATATTTAATTATATTATTTTATTAATTAAAACTCTTTATATTAACTTTATTTAATAAAAATTTTGAAATATGATAAATTATTTTTTTTATTAAATTAAGAAACACATATTATTATAGTTTGGAAAAACTATAATCTTTGCCTAAATTAGCTATTAGCTAAAATTTATATAAAAAAACAAAAACCTCAATTAATATATATTTCTAATATATATAATCAAAATAAATATCAAGCTTGATATTTAATAATTAAAAATTTATATTATTTTATTATTGATTTGAAATTTATTCAAATTTAATTTTATAATTTTGAAATTTTAATAT
>JNEM01013291.1:0-16256 GCA_000697335.1 Conidiobolus incongruus B7586
CTTCTTTCTTTAATTCAACAATCTTTTTCAATTTCTCATCAATGAATTTTCTTTCGGATTCGACGAGTTTTTGACGTTGATCAGCACTGCTATAGAAGAAACCAGAGTTGACTTCGGTCTTTTCATATTCTAAGGAGACATTTAAAATTAAAATGTGGGCGTTCTTGACAGTCTTGGGCATGTCGGGATGACGAGCACCGTGATCCATAACTAAACCACGGATGAGACGAGTTTCTTTTGCACTTAAGTGTTGCATTTTGAGAATTTCAACCATATGTAAATCGATGGGTTCACCTTCTTTATGAATGGCTAAGACAGCATCGACAACAGCTTCGGTCAAAGTGTCAGCGACGGCTTCTGTTAATTTTGTTCTCAAAGCGGTACGAGCGACAGAAACTAAAAGTTCACGATCGACATTTGTTTCAACCTTAAAAGTTTCTAAAAACTAAATAAATTATTAATATAAAACTTTGATATAATAGTATAATAATAAAATTTACCTTTAAGGATTCTTTCTTGGCAATTTCAAAACCTTCAGTGATAACTCTGGGGTGGAGACCTTCGGAGATATAACGTTCAGCTTGCTTCAAAAGCTCACCGACGAGCAAAACTACGGAAGTAGTGCCATCACCAGTAACATCATCTTGAGCAGTAGCGGCACGAGCAATCATAGCAGCAGTAGGATGTTGGATTTGCTAAATTTTGTTATTAATATTTACTCAAAAATAAGATCAAATCAAAGTTACCATTTCACTGAGTAAAACTTTACCATCTTTGGTAATTTTAATCTGGCCAGAACCATCTACTAACCTATTTTGAAAAATGATTAATTTTCAATCTCATTTAAGTTTAAACCGCTGTGATTACATTTTGATTGTTCCTTTAGGACCCAAGTTACTCTTGAGAACATCTTGTAAACCAGTAGCAGCGGTAATATTGAGGCCTAAAGCTTGACCTCTTCTGGCGACTTCGGAATTGGGGTTAATACTTTGAATAGCTGCAGATGCCCTATTTAGGATATTTATTAATAACTTTCTAACTTTGAATGATGAATAAATTGAAAACCAATAATCAATATCTATTAATATTATCAATACAATTTCTTACATATTTCATATAATTTAATTAATTTATTATTTAACAATTAAAAAATTCTTTTTGAATAAATGAAGAATTAATTTAATTGAAATGCTCAATTTTGATGATGAATCATCCAAGTCAAATGAAATAAATTCTATCGAATTCGGTAATTAAATTATGGGATTTGTGATTTCTGATATTTATCATTCAGTTCTCTATTACAATGTTACAAATTTGATAAATTATAAAATTAAGATATAATTTGATTAAAAAATATCTGAACATAATGCTCAAAAGATCAACTGAATATTGTAACAATGAGAATCTTACTGGTATTATTATAGAAAATTATATTTAGCTTTCAAAGACCTCAGTTTTTCAAATACAAAATAAATATAATTTTGAATTTATCCATTTACTTAAATTATAAATCGTTGATATCATTTGACAAAGATCAATTCAAATTTGAATATATTTTGGTTGGTTTTGATCAAAAACAAAATACAGTTGTATTAGTAATAATTTAATTGTTGTTCAGTTTTATGATATTAAAAAATATTTATATATTAAGAATATATATTATTACATCATTATTATAAAATTCTCAATAATAACCTTGTTATTGTTAATGGTATTAATTTGTAATGATAACCTATCTAATCACAATACTATTGAAATAATATTTAGACAGATAAGTATTAAACGATTTTCTATAATATATTCTGAGTTGCGTCAAAAATTATTCCAAATCACTGATTAAAAATCAAAATTTTAATGAGTAGAAATAGAATGCAGCAATCCTAATTTCATTGAAATTAATAATTGGTAATATTTAATTATTTTTATTGGTTCATCTAGCTTATGTGTGAATATTAGAAAATTTGGCAGTTCTAGAAGTAATAAAGATTTAACAAGAATCGGTATTTATTAAGTGTAAATATATAAAAATATATGCTATTTAGCTAAGATAATATCGTTTTTACCTTGTATTAGTAACCACTAAAATAATTTAAAGTTCGAAAATATTGAATTATATTAAATAAAAATAATATGTAATACAAGATATTAAATAAAATAAACAAGGAATATAATAAAAATAGTAACAAAAAAGGTTTTAAAAGTTTTAAAAATACTTATAATATTAATAACAATAATTACATAAAATTGAAATAATTTAAGAATAGTACATTTCCAAATTCTTGCCGTCGTGAATTTCGTAATCGTCCAATGTAATATGGTCTTGATAGGTGGTGTACCAGTTCTTCAAAACAATCTTTTCGGCTTTCGTGCCAGTTTGAGCAGCGATTAATTTCTTTAAATCTCCAATAGTATCATCACGATTACATTTGACTCTAACTTTTTTGCCTAAACGATCGTTACATACGATTTCAATCATTTTGGAATGTGCTAATTGTGTGTGCTAGTTAGTTTTAGTTTTCTAATTTTTAAGGACTGAATTCAATCAATTTATAATTAGAGAATAAATGAGATCAATAATTATGGGTCTAAATTTGACTTTATATCAATATAGTAATCCCATAATTTAATTATTCAATGTTTGAAAACAATAAATTCAAAATTACATAAAAAATATGGATAATTAAATAATATACAAAAATAATTTAAAAATATTAAATTATAATAATATACAATTAAATTATAGATCAAATTAATCAACTATTCAAATAATAGCCAATTTGTATTTGTTTAAAATTTATAATAATGAGATATTTAGCCAAATCTACCCAATCAATTTTTACTAGGGGGTTCGCTTCAGCATCTAACAATAAAAAAATATTAGCAGGCGCTATTTTATCCAGAATCCCTCAAATTACTCCCACCCCCACTGGTTTTGAAAAAGCTTATTTAGACCACTGTCACCAATTGAGCAAGCGTAATTCCTTACCATTCCCCGCCGATCTTTACTTCAAAAAGGGTACTGTTAACGAACGCCGTTGGAAAGAAAAGTTAGCTTTAGAAGAGTCTGGAGAACAAGCTGAAGCTGTTGAAGAAGCCGAGAATACCGATATTAATAATATTTTTAATACTTACGTTAAAAAAAATTCGAGAATTACAGAAGCTGATAAAGCTAACGATGTTAAGAGCTTAGAGAGAAAATTAGATCAATTCTTATATTTAATTGTTAAGGATGGCAACGGTTGGGAATTCCCTAAGACTGAAGTTGTCGATCAACCTGCCTTAGATGAAGTAATTTGATTAACTATTACTGATATTCATTTAAATTAATTAATACATTTATAGGCTGCTTACAATCACTTAATCCAATTAGGAGGTGACAATTTAGATATCTGGATGGTTGGACGTAGTCCATTAGGTCATATTCAACTCAAAGATCAATCCAATGTAATTGATTTATATTTATATATAATTACATGTTCTAATGAATTATATAGGTCTTCCTTATGAAAGCTCATGTTTTTGCTGGAGAAATTCAATTGAACTCTAAAATTGCTAAAGATTATGCTTGGGTCACTAAATCCGAATTAGCCAATTATTTCCAACCCGAATATTTGAAAGGTGTCGAAGATTTGTTATCTAATTAAATTGAAATTACATTCATAAAAATCATAAATTTTAAAAAATTATTTGTTATCTCATTTTTAATATTATTGTTTTTCTATTACAATTTAAAGTAATTGTATATATTTTTAATACTATCTTCTCTGATTCAATTTGTTATATATTTATCATTTTCTTAATGTAAATGACAATAATGATACTATGATCTAATTAAGATCTAATCATAGTTCAATACTTATAAATTATTTAAAAGCTAAATATGTTTTTTCTATTGCCTATAACATCTATTATTTAAAGAATATCTATAAAATAGATATTTCCATTTGAGATAGTAAATGATATTGAACTTATAGAATTTTTCAATTATATAGCCATAATATGTAATGACTAATTTATTAATAGCATGTACATTGAATAATTCAAAAACAAAAAATATCCAGGCAGAAAAAATGTAATAGAATGAATCCATTAACCAAAATTGATAAATTTTAACTTAGCCAGCTAAGAATAGATGTCCGATCACTCAAATATATTGATGCAGCAGCAATCAATACTGTTGAAATAGTTACTGCTACAGCCATAGAATTAAATTCAAAAGGATTGACAGATGATTTAGATTGGTTTTGAGCACGAATAGGAGTAGGACAAGCACTCAAACCACAAGGCATTAAACTGGGAGGTGTATCTTTCTTGTTCGCCAAGAGTTTAATAGTTTGCTGAACTTCAGAGTATTTTGAACGATAACTGTCGTCATCTATAATTTGGTTCCAACTGGATTCGAATGTATTGCACGCTGAATACTCTGTCAAATCAAATTTGGATTCCTTTTGTAATTTATCGATGGGATATTCGTTGAAAAGATCGAGGGATTGTTGAATCAAATCTTCGAGATCGTAGTTTTTGGGGAACTCTTTCAAATATGTATGAATGAGTGTGGGATCTTCGTCTAATTGTAAGATTTCATCGCGACGACTCAAGTTAACACAGCAGACAAAGTAGATAATTAGAGAAGGGTTGGAAACAAAGAGAACATCAAATAATCTTGCAAGTTGTGTCAGATCTGGAATATTATGACTGCACCAAGTCAATAGCCAACTGAGACAGAAATAAGGCTGAACTTGGTTCTCGGTAAGAAAACGTGATAATTCAGAATCCTTAAGTTTGATTAAATAGAGTACAAGTCCAATTTGACGTATTACAGGACCTAAAGTAGCACCTAAATAGTCTCTAAGGAAGTAGATAGATAAGTTTTGTAAACAGTTGACAGCTGTTTTAGCATCTAAAATCAACAGTAAAACTGAAGCAATATCATGAAAACCCTGAATCAGAAAAATTATCTATCAATATAAATATTAGTAATCAAATATAAACTAATAATACCTGGTAATAGTTGAATCTAGGTTCTCTTTTGAGGACATTCTTAATTAAACTATTCAACTCAGTTTGCTTAATCACCCTCTTTTCACTAGACAAATTTTTTGGAAAATTATTGAAGGACCTCTTAGTATCCAAACTAATCCGCGATTCGTCCTTATGTTTGGGTACTTTGGGCTTTCTCTTATGATTCATACTACTCTTCAATAAAATCTGCCAAGCTGCTCTTCGAATACTGTTATGAACGAGTCCTCCTTTAGTAAGACAATATTTTTGGAGTTGAGCTAAATCATAGGCTTCTACACTCTCACGAACAAGTTTGAGTTTTTGCTGTTGTTCATCATTTAATTTAGCTAAAATTTTCTCTGAAACGGGTGTGTCACTTGTGATTAGTTCAGTTACTAAACTAGTGTGCTCATTCTTTTTAGACTCTTCAGTTTGATCCTTATAATCTTTATGGATTAAATTTTTTACAGGGAAAAGAGGGTGTGTGGAACTATAACTCTTGAGAAAAATAGGGTTAATTTCAATCTTCTTAAGTCTTTCATTAACAGCTTCAAATTCTTGATCATTAAGCGGCTTACTCCATTCAATTAGTTCAATCGTTTTGGGGCTATTGGGAGCTGACAAAGTATGAACAATGTATTGTGCCAATATTATAGATTCTTTAGATCCAATATTTTGTTTACTGTGATATTCTGTGCTCATTATAGATAAATTATCAAAGATTATCAATTTATACAATAATAAAATCAATATAAATTATTAAAATAAGTTTAAAATTGAGAATCATCATGTCATCTATTTTGCAAGAAATTGATTCAATATATAGCATATTCGGAGAATTTCAATCTCATAACAATGACCCTGTAGAATTAATCAAAAATCACCAATTAGTAAAAATAAACTAATGGAAAATAGCTAAAATATATTTAGCTCAATTCATAGGAGTCAGGATACCAAACACAATAATACAAGTTATCACGTTACAATCCCCTTTCTCCTTACCTTAAAAAATTTAAATGATCTGAAATTTAAAGATAAATCGAAGATGAACTTTTATTGAATAAATACCTCTTTTGTTTATCAAAATTAAAGTTTGTTGGAATTCTCCTTTTAACATTCTTAACTGAATTTCCGAATATATTGAATAACAGTTTTTGTCAATTTTTGTTAATATAAAAATATTTTATATTAGTATAATGATTTATAATATGAATAATTCTGTAATTTTTTTTTCAAATTTCTTGCAAATGAAAATTTCATCAACTTAAATCAATTACAGATAGAAAAGATTCAAAATATTTTAGCTTCATCAGTTTTATTCTTATGAAATAAATAATCAATTATAATTAACTTAAAAAATACTTAAATATTACATAACATTTAAAAAACAATAACCAAATATTAAATATATGATAAATATATACAAGTATTTAGTATTTTAGTCAAGTTTATAGGGGCAATTATCCAAAAACAGGAATTAAATAACATATTTTGATGTAATATTTGATATTATAGAGAGAATTGGAATCAGTTAATTATTGAAACTAATGCCTGTACAACTATAATTAGCAACATGTATTTAATTTGTAATGGTTTTTTATTTAATTAACTAATAAACTCACTTCATTAATAATATTCATATCTTTTATTTAATAATTTTTTTACATAATGTTTCAATCTAGAGCGCATATAATATTAGATGAAATCATGAAAGCATTTTTTATGATAGACATATTGTTTTTGTTTGTAAATAATATTGAAAATTTGAAATCTGTAATTGATAAATGAATCGAAATTAGAGTAACAATCTCTTATGAAAATAATTGAAAATCATTTACAAATTTTTATCTTAGTCGGTTTGAACATAATATATCAAAAGTAATTACTAAATTAGACTGCCCGATATGTCTGTAATATTATTATAAATTATAAATAAGATAATCGATATTTTTACAGTTATTCTATATATTCAATAAGTTCAAAAACTTGCTTCAAAAAGTTAATTCAATATAAGCACATTCAACAATATATATTAATTATTATACTAATAAAATAGTTATATTAAAACAATAAAATGATCAATTGGATATTTGTTATTTTGAAATGAATAATTTTAAATAGGCATAGATGCAATAGTAAGTTTTTGATTAATTACCTATTTTACTTAATTTTTTAAAATTTATATCCATACAATATATATATATATATTCTTATATTTCTGTGTACATTGATTAATTCATCATTATATTAAAACAATGATTAATATCTTAAGATATTTTTATTTCTTCCAAATTTATTTATTTTCAAATATAAATAGTATATTGTTTATAAATAATTCAATTCTGAAGTGTTTTATAGTATTAAAATTCTAATGAATATAACTTAGAATAGACTGATATCATCTTACAAAACATCAAATCGATTATTCCTTATATTTTATATTATTAACATCTAAATTACATACTTATGACTTCCAAATATACCAATATGCTCTGAGGTATTCTAGTGAAAGATATTGTTATATAAGTTTTGCTACCAAAAAAGCATAATTTTAATCCAACTCAACTTTAAATTTGATATAATATAAAATTATGTTTAAAACTTATTTGAAAAGAATGTAATATTATAAACCTTTTGTATATTTAAAGCTATAAAAATATTTCAAATTAATTAATACATAATTATCATATAATAGAAAATAGGATATATTGTAAATTACTTTTATGATTAAATATTCATACATAGCAATACTTATTGCATAAATGTTTAAATGAAAATTAGATATTTATCCCATAATAATTTTAGAGAAATAAATTGAAATAAATTTGAGTGTTGATATTGTGACTGAATTAAAAAACAAAATCAAACATATTGCATTAGAGATGACAGAAGAATTAAACTCAAAATACGACTTACAACTATTAAATTATAACTTACAACGAATTACTACTCTGAAAAGCATTTATTGTATTTTGTCAGGTTCAATTTGCGGTATTTTAGGATTTACGAATTGGTCAGGCTTTATTTTTTATATCGGTTCTACATTATTGTTAAACATATTTTTGTTATTGACCATTAATTTCAAATCGCAGATTCATAAGGTGAATTACTTCACCAATTTATATGACGTGTTTTCAATTGGTTTATTTGCTGAGTTACCTTCTTTTATTCTGTTTTGGACCTTATCGTATGGATTAATTCATATTTATATTTAAAATACATTGAAATGCAAAGTTACTATCTAGAGTTGAAAGAGGCATGTCTTTTACCGGGATAAATCGTTTATATTTTCTTCTCTTATAAACCTTTGATCTAATCTAATCAAATAAAATGTATTGTTATTATAAATTTCTTAAATTTTTTTCTGTGTTGAATCACGATTTAAAAAACTATTTTATAAATAATTTAATTATTTAATAATTGTAAATTAACCTGTTAATTGAATCAATCAAATTTTGGTGTAAATTTTTTAATTATTAGAATTTTTGATTTTATTTGGAAAATATATATTAGTTTTAGAATCAGATGAATTGAGGACCTAGTTGATAAAATTTTTTCAGTATATCAAAACAAGTTATTATAAAGTTTGATTTATTACAATTTTATGATGTTTACAAAATAATACTAAATTTGATTAGACTTAAGCAGATTGAGCACATAAAGCTTCAATTTCTTCAACTGTCTTGGGGACAGTAGTCAAATTACGGTAACCATCCTTAGTGATGACGACATCGTCTTCAATACGGACACCACCAATCTTAATGAAACGATCAACAACATCGTTGTTAAGATACTTGGCAACGTTGGGATCCTTTCTGGCAAATTCAATGAGGGGTTCGGCGAAGTAAATACCGGGTTCAACAGTGACAACATTGCCTTCTTCCAAGGTACGACGCATTCTGAGGTAACGGATACCAGGAGCATCAATGCGTTCAACACCCTTAGGATAACCACCAACATCGTGGACATCAAGGCCAATGGAGTGACCGAGACCGTGGGGGAAGAAAACGGCAACAACGTGGTTCTTGAGTAATTCTTCGGGAGTACCGTTACAGATACCCATTTGGATGAGGTGCTTGGCAGCAACTTCCATGGCAAGATAGTGCATGTCTTCCCACTTGACACCAGCTTTGAGGGCACCGAGAACAGTCTATGAAGCATTTAATTATTTGAAAATTGTCAAAATAATAATGATTCTTACGTTTTGCATATCTAAAACAGCGTTGTAGAGGTTCTTGCCATCTTCAGTGAACTTACCACCAACGGGGTAGACACGAGTGATATCAGAAGCATAGAAGCGATAATCACAGCCAGCATCAACAAGGACTAAATCACCATTCTTTTCGATTTGAGAGTTGTTATCACCATAGTGAAGAATAGCGCTGTTGGTACCAGCGCCAACAATGGGATTGTAGCCTAAACCAGAAGATCTATGATAATTTAGAATCAGTGTGAAAAATAATTAAATAGAAAAAATTACCCTTGACGGTGGCAAGTGTAAGCGAAGAGAGCGTGAAGTTCTCTTTCGTTCATGTTAGCCTTGGTGTTCTTAAATAATTCAATATGAGCTTCACTATATATTTAATAAATACAATTAACAAAAATATTCAATATATTTATATAAATATCAATTACCTGGCAATGCGATTAGCTTCCAACATTAATTGAATTTCGTATTCGGTCTTGACCATACGAGCTTCTTCAAGAGCAACTTTGAAGTTATCTCTTTCGAATTTGTCCTGGTACTTTTCAACAGCCTTAGCATCCAAAACATCGGTAAAGACGTGAACAGTAGAGGGGTTCAACTTTTCAACGAAGCTGGGGAGTTCGCTGGCATAAAGAACTTGATCAACATCATACTTCTCTTGGACAGAGGACAGAGGAGCTAACCAAGATATGAGATAAGATTTTACTGGGTTTGATTATAAGATCTACTTACCAGGCAAACCAACCCACATAATATCGGCTTCATCGACATCAGGAGCGAAAAGAGTGGATTTACCTGTGGCAACTTCAACTACGAGTTGGAAACCAGGCTTTTCAACACCTTGAAAGATGATCAGATCAAATGATTTTTTTTTGAAAGTTTTGAAATACTTACCAGTTAAGTAGAAGAAGTTAGATTCTTGACGGAAAACAATTTCCTGTAAATTATGTTAGGACTGATCTGATGATATAGATAGTTAAACGGTGCTTACACAATCAGTGTTATGACGACATTTGACAACTTCACCCTTGAGATAGATAATAGCATTATCAGACTTGGGCAAGTGAGCCAAGACCTTTTGGGTGTGTTCTTTAGCGGGGTATTTGTTATTTAAAATGCTCATGACTGTTGATAGTTGATGATGATGAAATAAATATATTGTTTGATCAGTTGACACAGTGTATTTATACCCCGAAATTTCCAATTAATCTTCGACAATATATTCACTCATTTCACCTGATTTGTGTAGCAATAGACACCAATCATATTCTTCACAGCATCATGAGATCACCTGGTAACATATTATGGGTAATCATGTTTCCTCAACAACAAATTTTCCATATCAGAATAGATAGCATGACATCACACTATAAATTACAGTTGAAATTGAAAAAACCTGGAAATTATTAGTATTACACGAATAAATCATATCTAAAAATTGATTACGAATATAGATCTCTGATCACAAAATACTATAGCTAGAATTACTGATATTATCTTCATTTTCAATTTATTTATAACTGCTGAATCATAAATAATGTAAAAACATAAAGCGGTTCCTTTTTTGAGAATCGGGTAAAATTCAACCACATGAATATACCAATGCAACAATTCACGAAAAAAATTATTGAATTAAGCTATATTAAGACATGTTCGAAAGAATATCCTGATATTGACAAAAAATATTCAATTAATATTAAGTCACATATTCCAGGAATAATATTTTTAATTTATATAAAATTCAAATAATGAAAGATTTCTATAAAGAAATAGAAGAATAATAAATTGCATTTCACAAATTATCTTAGAACTGTTGAAAAATTTTTATTTTTATTATATTATTGTCTAAGATTAAGTATATAGAATATTTCTAAAAATTACATAAGTGATAATATTTTAAAGTTTTAAAATTCAAAATCAAAGATAACTAGTTTCACAAATATATAAAAGCACTATTATATTCTCCAAAGTAGTAATCAAGAGAGTTACATGATATGAGCTACATTTTACAAGTATAATTACGAAACAAGAATTTGTAGAATATATTGAAAATGTTATTATAATAATCAAGCAAAATACTTTTAAACCAAAAACTCTAAGGCAAGGATATCTTAAATAATTTTATTTGCAAAAGCATGAACTGAAACTATATCTTCTAGTCTATTTTTAAGTGGCCAACTTTAAGCCTCAGTGGTCATGAATGTCAAGAATACATTTTAAAAATATTGATCATTGATCAATCCATTATACGTATCCACATTTATTTCTGTATGTGAAAATTTTAAATTGGTAATATACTGTTATTAAAATTACCCGGTTATTTAACGCCAATATTTGAAAAAAAATGAGATGGTTAAATAATCAATATCATAAAGTAATAATATATCATTAAAATTCTTATGAGTAAATTAATTGATATACTTAGACAACAATCCCAATTAGTTATTCATTCTGGAATTTATCGTTTATTATATTTAAGCTGTAATATAATAGCCAAAATATTGAATAAATATACTAATTTTTCTTTTAAATTCAATTAATTTAATATAAAAATTCTCATTTCAAGATTTAGAATTTATTCTGCATTCTGGAAAATAAATTGGTAAATGTTATAATTTTTTCATAATATAATCATTTTTGAACAATTGCACTGGATTAAATAAAATAAAATAATAGTTATTTTCTATTAAAAAATGATATATTTCCCATCAAAGATATAATCCAAATAAAACATACAAACTAAAAAATGAAATTAAAAGATGTAATATCAGTTATTATTACTTTGCCATATTTATAGCTATTTACTATACCAGTTTGCTAAAAATGTTAAACCTTAGATCAATATATTAATTTCGTTGTCGTCCTGTGTAATTCTAATATCTATAAATATTAGTTCTGTTTCAATTAGCTTTGAAAATATTTCTAAACCCATTTGCGATCTATAAGATGTTTTAAAATATAACACAATTTCATTAGTTGTAAATCTTTGATACTATTAAATATCTTTAGCATTTTACTTTGTAACAGGTATAAATATTAAAGTATTATCCATTCTAATATAAAGTTCGGAATTTAGCTGAATTAAATAATTTGAAAGTCATCATCATGCCAATTTTGACAACATTGACTAAATTTGACTAATTTTACTTTTGACTAAAATTATAATGATTAGAACTAGTAGTAAATTTATAATAATGAAATAAATATAAAATAATTTAAAATTAATTAATTCTTTCAGATATTGTAAAAATAAAAATATTTTGATTAAAATTTACTTGTAAATAATTTGAATTATTGATATTGGGTATATTGTAGATACTTTTCTTGATGTAATTGAGGTATTCCAATTATTCTTTTGCTTCAACTTCTACCGCCTCAAAAACTGTATTTTCTAATTCAGCTTTTTTAGCTTGTTCTAAGCCTCCATCCACATCAATATACCAAAAGAATATCAATCCAATGAACATAAAAACAATAGGAAATATAAATCCGAGTCGAATATTTCCTGCATAAGTCTCCATTGCACCAACTAATAAAGGACCAACCCAAGCAGTACCTCGTCCGAATACCTGATTCAAAGAAAAGAACTCAGTTTCTCTACCAATTGGAATAAAATTTGATAATAAGACTCTTTGCACGGATGCTAAATGACTGTAGGGGAAGATGAGGAACAATTTAAACAGATAAACTTCCCATTTGGTAGTCAAGCCCACATTGAAAAAATTTCCAATAAAACAATATATGGGGAAGATTAGGAAATAAACAATATGAATAACGATCATTTGTTTAGAATTCAAGTGCAGCTTCTTTTGAATAAAATTATAGAACACAATTCCCACTACTTCTAATGGACTAGTTAAACATGCCAGTAAGAGAAAATCTGCAGAATGCAGTCCCACTTGTACTTTTCCAATTAGTTTGACCATAATTGAAAGCATGCTTACTGAATCAAGCAAAAAGAACCATCCCATAAATAGAATTAGTACATTGGAATATTGTCTTCCTGCCTTCAACGTGCGATATACTGTAATCAAAGTTAATTAGAATAAACAACAACATCAAGAGTAGTGCACTTACATTTTCTCCATGAAAGAGTTATATAATCCATTTTCTTCTTGATAGGAGGTCCTGGCTTATTTTCTAAAAGATACCATCCAATTAAACCTAGAGCCAGCCATACTAACGATGATATAAAGAATGTGTAGATTAAACTAATTAATATATCTTAATACTTTAATACTTCGGGAATATATATGGACTTTAGTTACCTAGAATTAGACCCATGAAATTGAAATGAAACAATTGCAGATATAGCAGATGCAATAGTACCAAGGAATAAGCTTATCATCAAGTTGATGTCGCTGAGTCTGCTTCTAGTGCGTTCCATAGCTTGAAACTCCGTCTCACCTTCCCTAACACTCCTGATTCGTTCGATCGATTTGAATGTATTGGTCCTCTCTATTATTTCTATTTTCTTTTCTATAGTTCCTGGATCATTACCAACCTGTATTGGTGGCTTCTTTTCCTCATTTTCATTTCCTTCAAGATATTTATCAGCTAAGATGGGTAAAAATGAACTCGCATTAGCTGTCGCAACATTGGAAGCAAATGATATTAATATATGAGATATAGCTACCCAGTACCAGCCTGATTTTTCAAGAGAGAATATAATAGTAGCACTACCCACAGCGCCGATGATAGTGAAAATAAGCAGAAGAATACTTCGAAGATTACCATGATCAGATAGGCCACTAAATTGAATTAACATATACGCTTGAACAACATGGCCGATAGTGGTGATGATCAAAGAATAAGAAGTCGGAGTAATTGTACTCCCAAAAAAATTGAGCCAACATTTGTAACCCTTTACAGAAGTATCACATGGTGTAGATCCATCCTCTTCAAACGATATATCAGCCGCGGTTGCTTCCAATAAAACTGTGATCACGCTTGATATAAGTACAGATGATTGAAAATGCTAAATAATAAAATGAATATATAATTGAAAATTGCTCATAATTATATCTTACCCCCGCTCCATAAATATAGTAACCCCATTCTGATCTGGTGGTTGTTTTTAAAAAATTCTTAAGAGAATTCATTCATTCAATGAACTAAATTATACAGATTAAGTAATGACTATGAATTGATTAAATTCAATTGATTAGAGATAGCTTTATAAGTCTAGCTTGATATCTATATAAAACAATTAAATTTCAAGTGGAGTGTAATTGAGCTCAAATTGTACTGTAAAGTGATTAATAAATGGGAGAAAAGTTGCTTATTTCTAAACAATACTGAATATTGATAGCTATTCTATCTAGTATTTATAATCCTTTAATAATTTTGGACATTGTAAGATACATTGACTACTCCAAATTTGGTACACATTGAATTTATTCTTTTTAAGATAATTTAAACATTTTTTGGCTTAAATGATCGTTTCATTGGTAAAAATGTTTTCCCTTGGCAGTTGATAATTTTTTTTTGAATTTTATATAAGAAAAAATATATCAAATTTATATATAAAATTCTAAGTAAAATGATAGGAAAATTAATTTTAATTGTAAGATATATAGGATTAGTTAAACTTTTATTAAAACTTATAATTTTATTTAATAATCATTCGCCAAGCGTCTAACATAGTTCAAATTGATTCAATTTGGTCAAGTCAAATTATTTTTTTAAGAAATCAGAATTTTAATGATCTGTTGATTTTCCAGCTATCATAGTCAGAATTAAATAATTACGTTGAAGGAAAAAATTAAAATTATAATATACGAAGACATTATTAAATCATCATTGAATTTTATAAGTTAATGACTTACATCTTAGTATTATTTGGATTTATATAGTTAAATAAGTGGTAAATCTAATAAAATAGTAATAATTTCAGTACTTTATTAAGAATTGAATATACATATATATTTATTTTCTAAAATTAGTCTATTACAATGTATCATTGAATTGATTTTAATATTAATAAACTAAATTGTAGGTTATATAAATGAATTAATTGTAATATGCTGATAAACCTATAGACTGATATAATAATTTTGAAACAATTGATAAATTTAATTAAAAATATTTATTAGTAGTGGGTCACTTATCAATAAAAATATCACTAAATTTTTTTTTGCAAACTAAAATTTTCACGGAATTCTTACCTTTTAGGGATAAATCTTAGATTCTTTTAATTTTAGTAAAACTAAAATTTTTTTAACTTAGTTTAATTATATCATTTATTATTGCTTGACAATATTATCAAATAATTAATATCAATTAGATTGTTAGGGTTTTATTTTACTTTAATAATATTGTTAATTATTATATAATTAATTTATTATTTTAACCATAAATTTCAAGATTAATTTTGAATCAAATGAATAAAAAAATAATATAATTCATAAGATATTTTAATTTAATCAACCTATATTTGGAAATTATTTTAATTCCGTTTCATTAACAGTTTAGATTTTAATATGTGATATTTTTTAGATTATTTAATCAACGTTAAATAGTCAATGTCATTGATTATAATGTTATTTATTATCTCTAAAAATTCAATATTACTTTAATAATTCAAAAAAATTTAAATAAACTAATATAATATATGATTCATAAATATTTAGATATAGAATTAGATATTTTAACTTATAAAATAATTCTAATTGTTTATCTGATAATTTAAATTATTTAATTATATATTTTTAAAATCAGATAATCAAGGTTTGTTAATTTCAAATTCAAATAAAATTTATATTATATTATATATTATTTAAAAAAAAATAAGTGTGTATGATTAAATTAATATTTTTTATTATTTATAACTTTTTGTTATATTTTTGATAAGCTTCTAACACCCAATAAATAATTTTTTCATTAAACATTGCAATTTTATATTTTATAAATTTTTTTCAATTTATTTGAAAAAATTGTTTTTTCATATAAGTATATTTTTTGATTATATAAAGTAAATATAAATAGATATATTCTAATTTAATAAATATATCAGATATGGTATTTTTTTAAATTATTTTCAATTAAA